>CAIGQQ010004325.1:4375912-4411101 GCA_903798035.1 Danio albolineatus | reverse complement strand
TATATATATATATATATATATATATATATATATATATATATATATATATAATTATCATTATTATTATTATTATTATTATTATTATTATTATTATTATTATTATTATTATTAACGTATTACTTACTATAAATTACCATAGTATCTAATGTGGGAAAGCACTGATAAAAAAAGTTGTTAGAAAATTAAGCTAATAAATACTATTCAATCACTGGAGTAAAATAATAATACAGTGTTATACATTTATTAAATGGAAAAAGATTTGTATTACATATAAAGATGTATTATAGCCTGTACATATTAACTTGCTATACTTCCTTTGTTATAATGAATCCATTTTATAAATGAAACATGTTCAATTTAGATCGATTATATATCTCTGAAAAATGTTTCAGCAAGGCCAGCAAACAAGTATCTGGTATATTGACAAACTGTTCAGTCTATTGCTGTATATTGAATGGCGATCGGAAACAGCGTTCCCCACTCGCCCCTCTCGAGCGCTATATTTGTGAAATAGTGTACACTATTGTCTATTGTGTACAATATTAGATATATATTATATATTATTAGCCTACATATTGATGACGATGTCCGAGATGTTAATACCATTAACGTCCGTCGTAACTATATATGGTTTGCCTAGATCATGTGTGCTAGATTGTGTGTGCCTGAAGCGTGTGTGCCAATATTTGTCTCCAAAATTTTGCAAGATTGAGGAGTGGGTCGCGTGATTGTTGTTTTGACTTTGAGTAACTGAACGATGGATAACTGGACCGGATATCAGGCGGGGGAGACTGTACCAAAAAGATGAGGATCAGGGGGTGGAATTACGGAAGTTTTTCCGGGAGAAATAACTAAACGGATGGGTAGCGGGAGATAGGTGTGAAATACGGGAAACTCCTTGGAAAAACTGGAGTGCTGGCAGATGGACTGTGGTTTAACTACAAGCGCGGCGTTTAAGTGTGCGATGTGTGTTCACGCGAAGGGGAGTAGTTTGACCCGAGTCGGAACCCCGGCCTATAAGGGAAGACAGGATGACACTCGTCATTAATTTATGCACATATCCAAAAAGGTCATTTTTACTAGTAGAAATTCAATTGTTGATATCAACAATTAAATTTGAATGGCGGCCTATGGGGACTTTTTACTAGTGAAAATGCAATTGTTGATATCAAAAATTGTAGTTTTTACTAGTGAAAATGCAATTGTTGATATCAAAAATTATAGTTTTTACTAGTGGAAATGTAATTTTTGATATCAACAATTAAATTTGAATGGCGGCCTATGGGGACTTTTTACTAGTGAAAATGCAATTGTTGATATCAAAAATTGTAGTTTTTACTAGTAAAAATGCAATTGTTGATATCAAAAATTATAGTTTTTACTAGTGAAAATGCAATTGTTGATATCAAAAATTATAGTTTTTACTAGTGAAAATGCAATTGTTGATATCAAAAATTATAGACCCTTTTCACACTTCCGCGTTCGCAAAGCGGAAGTTGTCATAGTAGGGTAAACACAGTGATGGCTGCGGCTGAAGCGTATATGTTTTCGCACTAACGTTACATTGAAGATTGAAGACAAAGAGTTATGATCATTTTAAATTAACAATTAATTTTAATTGTTCATATAGAGAATTCTCTTTGGTTGTCAAAGCTAATTATGTAGCTTTGAGGTATTTAGTTAAAGGTATAGTGCGATATATACTCTTCTGTAATACCTACACTGGTTGATTTGTTTATTGATAATTATTCATTTCTGGATATTAAATTAAACAACAAGGTCTTGAGATCACTACTGACAAAATAATATTTTCCTTTTCCTGTTAAATGAAAAGTTTTATCTGAGAGGTTTTCTAAACGGACACTATTGAAGTTAGAGAAAGATACCTGTCATTTCCCTTGTTACCTAAAATGAAAGAAGTACATTTCAAAACAATTAATGACATTTATCCATGTAATGAGTTTCTTAAACTAAGATTTAATTTAGACAGTAATGCTTGCATTTTCTGCTTAAATGATATTGAATCTCAGGAACATTTTTATAGTTGTTCTATTGTCAAATCCTCTTGGGACAGATTGCATAAGTGGTTGATGACAAAAAATGTAATACCTGCGTTTGACTATCACATTGTGAAATTTGGCATTTTTATAAAAAACAAAGTAATGGAATTTCTGGGTAATAAAATGTTGATTGTAGCAAAATTTTATATTCACTAATGTAGATTTGTTAAATTTTCTCCTTGTTTCAAAGTGTTTAAAAATGATCTCAACATTTTATATAAATCTATAAAACAAAAGGTGCCTCAAAGCGCTCAACTTTTGTCAGCTTATATGAACTGACCCCCCCTGAATGTAATGTATTTTCTTTTGTATTATTTAAGGTTTATTTATGATATTATTAATAATATTTTGTACTATTTTGTTTATTGTGTGCTGCTTGGATATAATATACATGTTAAACAATGGAAGTTGGAAATGCCTGTATACTATTTGAAGGTTAAATAAATAAATAAAAAATATATATATAAAAAAAACTGAAAGATTTGCTGACCTTTATATTTGGAAATGTCGACCGGCTTGTCCAGATTAATTTATCGACCTCTAAGTCAAAGGTCGACAAAGGTTACAAGTTCCTTTAAAAGGGATACCTGCACGAGTAAGCAGGTAAGGCAGTCAAATATGTTAATATTACTGCAAGGACGATTGTTAAGCTAACTCCTTTGGGGTTTCATGGTATAATGTCTAACGTGGTGAATATGATGGTAAAAGCTAGAGCACGATGCTTCAGGTCACTGAGGAAATTGAGGTTGTATAAATGTTCAAAAACAAAGTTCACAGTTCAGATATTTGTTCATAAGCTCTTTGTTATTATATCTTTCTGTACTAGGGGATTTTATATATATTTATTTACACATAATTTTTGTTAGTAAAATGCCTATATATATTTATATAGCACTTTTTATTTATAGTACTTTTTTCCTTTACTCTCTTTTCCTCAGTGACCTAAAACATTGTGCTCTAACTTTACCATCATATTCACCACGTTAGACATTATACCATGAAAACCTTAGCTTAGCTTGAGAGTTAGCTTAAGAATCGCCCTTGCGATAATATTAACATATTTGACTGCATTACCTTCGTATTCGTGCAGATATCCCTCGTAAAAAAATTGTAACCTTTGTCGACCTTTGACTTAAATGTTGATAAATTCATCTGGTCAAGCCGGTCGACATCTCCAAATGTAAAGATCGACAAATCTTTGAGGTAATGCGAAAGCACACAGGCTTCAGCCGCCGCCATCGCTGTGTTTACCCTACTATGACGACTTCCGTTTTGCGAAGGGGAGGAGTTTGTCCCGAGAGGATGACACTCGTCATTAATTTATGCACATATCCAAAAAGCAATTTGTGAGATCTAAAATAACAATTGTTACTAGTGAAAATGCATTTTTAACTTGTAAGAATTAAGTTACAGATATCAAGAAATATGTTTGTTACTAGTTGAAATTAAATTTTTGATATCATGAATGTTTTCCTACGAGTAATAACGTCATTTTTGATATCAAGAATTCGGGTTTGTACTAGTGGAAATGCAATTCTTGATATCAAAAATGTAATTGTTGATATCAAAAAATAATGTTCAGCCGTTTTGACTTAAATTAATTCTCAGGATATGCAGTCTTGATATCAAAAATTTAATTTATGATATCAACAAGTTAATTGTTGATATCAACAATCTGCATTCCTGATATCAGAAACTAAATTGTTGATATCAAGAATTATATTGTTACTAGTAAAAATGTCAATTTCTGATATCAAGCACTTAATTTCACTAGTTGAAATGTTCATTCTTGATATCTGCAATTATATTTCAACACGTTACATTTGTTATTTCTGATATCTAAAAATGTATTTCTGATATCAGCAATTAGGGAAGTAATTTTTGATATCTAAAATAAATAATTTCACTAGTAACAATTATATTTATGATATCAGAAATTAACATTGTCACTAGTGACAAACCAATTGTTGATATCAATAATGAACATCTTTACTAGTTGAAAAGTATTTCTTGATATCAACAATTTAATTCCTGATATCAAAAACTAAATTATTGATATCAACAATTACATTTTTCATATCAACAATTAAATTATTGATATCAAGAATTGCATTTCAACTAGTAAGAAATCAATTGTTGATATCAACAATTAAATTTGAATGGCAGCCTATGGTGACATTTAACTAGTGAAAATTCAATTGTTGATATCAAAAACTGAATTGTTGATATCAAAAATGCAATTGTTGATATCAACAATTGAATTGTTGATATCAACAATTGCATTTTTGATATCAACAATTCAGTTTTTGATATCAACAATTCAGTTTTTGATATCAACAATTACCTTTTTTGATATCAAGAACTGAATTGTTGATATCAAGAACTAACATTTTTGATATCAAGAATTGAATTGTTGATATCAAGAATACATATCCTGAGAATGAATAAAAGTCAAAACGGCTTGCCATACTTTTGTTGAATTTGAAGTATCTTCTGCTCAGTCCATAAGGCTGTAAGTACATAAGCCCTCTTGAAGACCTGCTGTATAATAGAAATTGAAGTATAATTCCAATTTAAAGTTTCCCACAGTACATTTACATACTCATCTAAAGTATTTTCCCTTCTCCAATGTGAAGTATGAGTTAACATGTTTGGTAATGCTCACATTTGGAGGCGTTTCCACTGTGTTCTATACCTGCTCTATACCTGGAACTTTTTTAGAACCTTGGGTGAAGGTTGTAAGCGAGCCTTACCATTGCCAAAACGTGATGTACAGTATACACACTGTTGACCATCAACTAGTCCAAGAGAATAATCAGTAGGCGTCACTACTAGCATCATTGGATTTGTGACGAGAGCAGCAGCCACTGCTCAAGAACACCATATGTAGTATCTATTGCCTCTGTGCTGTGGCAGAGATGATTTATCATACCAAACACATTTTAAGGTAATGATATGATGCTGTGCAGTCTAATGAAAAACAACATACTAAAGTGTCAAACCAAATTCAATACGTTTGAGGGTGTGATGCCATTAGTACATGACGACACAGTGACCCAATCCCTATTTAAAATTGCATAATGTATTTCTCTGGATTTGACCATAGTTCAAAACATTTGGGATAATGTAAGTAGATAAGTCAGCAAATATATAACACTGCTCTTGGTTTTGGGATATTTTAATGAGATAAATCTTACATAATATGCCTTTAAAACAGCACATTCATAATATGAAATTGGGTAGCATTGACAAAACAAAAGATAAACCACCGTAGAAAAGCAGGACGTGGCAATCACATTCACACATCCTGCGAAGTGTGCGGTAATGAGATGAGTAGGCGCGGAGGGATACAGAGTGTAAATGAGGCCAGAGCGCAGTGGCGGCGGCGCATTACTACACCTCAACCTGCGGCTCACTCACATACACACACAAACACACAGAGGAGCGGACCCTGCGCATTTACGCCAACCTTTAAAATACAAACCGCTTCTTGCTGCTGATTTTACTCACATTTATCAACCGGGCTTTGTTTAAAGATGGTAAGTACAACCTGGCTTTTATCTCCGTTTTTATTCATAGCTAACGGTTTAGCCGCTTTAGCATCCTGTCAGACAGTTTGACAGCTAGTAATGATTGCACTACTCCTTTAGGATTTCCTCTTTTCATTTAAAGATGTAAAACGCATTTCTGTCTTGTTTTGCTTTAGTGAAATGTTTAATTCATCGATGTTTTATTTAAACATCACGTTAATTAGCCTGTTATCGCTATCCAATGTAATACAGTAACGTGTGTGAGAAAATCAGACTAATCACTATCAATTAACCTAAAATTGCTTTAGAAATTTAGAAATGAATAAATGAATGCATTTTAGTACGTCCACGGTATTGCTCTCGCGCAAACTGAAGGCTGTCAATCACATGCGCACCAGTTTCTGTTTTAGGTTTATTAACGTTACATGTTCTTCAATGCAAACACGCTATTTTGTCACAAACTCGTTCAGAGGTTGCAAATGTGTGATGAAATGCACCACACGCATGGTGTCTGTCCACACTGTCTTTTATGTGCATATTATTACTATGCCTGTAATGCATCATTCGTGTTGCCTTCATGCAGTGTTTCTGCTCATCTCAGTGTGTGAACAAGTGACTGGCTGCTAATTTTACATGGGCTGAGCTCATTGCCTTTAACAGAAGGATAAGTGTGGGCGTGGTGGTGTAAAAATAGCCACCAGCAAAGCATATGCGCTCAAGTTCCTCATTTCTGGAAGAATCTGCATTTTAGCTTGCTTTGCCTTCACAAAGTTTGCAAACATCCTGCAGAAATGAGGTTCTCCATCTGCTGAATTTGCATGGGCCGAAGTTGCAACATGTAGGGTAGCTGTTGCTCACCGGGACTGAAAATCTGCAATTCAGCATCAGACGATCGTGTAGCTGTATAAGGCATAAATATGAATGGAGCGGGCTGTGAAGTTGCATATTGCAGCAGGTTGAACTGCAGTGACGAATCCTGGATGTCCCCCTCCCCCTTTTCCCCCTGCATTGAACCAAATCATAGCTGGTGCAGCAACACGCTGACACTGGATCTGCAGTGCAGACACACGCGCACACACACTCACACTCACTCATCAAATTGGAATGCAACTCAGAGAGACTCTTGTTGCATGACAAACATTTGTCCCCTCATGCTCCACTTAATCCACAGTAATTGCTGCAGTCATTGAAATGCGGTAACAGGCCTGAGAAGCAGCGCAGAATATGTTACCCAGCAGCACCGGAGCCTGCATCCAAACCAGCCATTTAACCATCTGTGCAGCTGATCCTGGAGGGCATGTCCGTCTGATACCATCTTGATGGAGGGCCAACAAATCTCTCCGCTTGCATGAAGTTTGGGTTATAGATTGCTATAATTTTATCGGTGCCGTATGGGAAGGCAATCAGCATTATTAGTGTTGTGTAATGCTGAGGGTGACACATTACTTATTTTCAGTGAATCTTACAGTTTGAAGACCCGAGTTGAACAGAGATCTAAAGTTCTGCGCAGTGATGCAATGTACAAAGTCTATTCAAATCCTTTTGAATACACCAATTCAAAATGAACTCTTAACTATTTAACCGTGTTCAATTTAATTATTAAAGAGCCCATATTATGGATTTTTGAAAATGACCTTCCATGCAGTGTGTAACACAGCTCTAAGTAAAGTGAAATGTAGAGCTAAGGCTTAAATCTGAAAGTGCACAGTGTTTAAAACGATTGATTCATATATAAAAGTGTCGACTCATCGTTGTTTAAATGAATCGTTATTAGAACGAGTCTTTAGCCGTTTCGGCATGACGTGAACACGAAACATAAGCCCCGCCCACTAGTTGCGCGTGCAGACCCCGGGAAAATTGAACTCCCCGGCCCCGCCCACAGACAGGAAGAGAAAGTGGAAGACAACAAGCACTGTATCACACGTCACTGTATCAAAATAAAAAACAAGCACTGTATCGCAATAAGTGTTGTAGCATAACCAGCGGGACAGCAGTGACGTGTGATCTGAGTTTGATGGCAGTATAAAGATTTAGAGAGAAGTATGGGAGCTTTTGTAGTATTGGTTTTTGCGTTTTGCTCTTTGTAGACGGTCCCTAAGGATCGGTCTCTGCCGCCTGCGCATACAGTTTAATATAATGCGTCCAGCGCGTAGACAAAGCTAATTTTTAGGAAAATAAGGTTGTAGGTGATTGTATACATTGTGACGGTTGAAAAGAGGTGCTATTTGTGTAGGAACAATGTTTCTGTCATGAGTTATTGATCCCGTAGACGCTATGCTCTGAAGTGCGAGGAAAAAGCTGTGTTCTTTTCCCTACCTGGAAACCTCTTTTCCCTACACTCTTAAAACAAACGGTTCAATATAGAACCAAAAACGGTTCTATGAAGCGCTTCATATATGGAACCCCAAAAAGGTTCTATATAGAACCATTTTAAGGGTTCATTAAATAGAACCCCAAATGGTTCTTTGAATTCAAGTTAGATGGTTCTATTTAGAACCATTTAAGGGTTCTTTTTATTTATTATTGAATTATTGTTACTTATTAATAAATAAAAAATAAAACCAATCCAGACAATTCAAATTGTTTAAATTTATTCAATTCATTATACAAAATATTTTTTTAAATATTTAAAATTGCACCTCTGCATACTTTGCATTGGACAGCAGATCTACCTTAACAGTTTAATGGCATTCAACACTGTTATTGTAATGACTTCACTTTTATAAGCTTTTTTACTGTTTGAACAAATACAGAGCTTAACTTTCACACATCTCTAAACGGAAGAGAAATATATCACAATGCAGATGGAAACAATACACAAACAATCAAAACATCTATTAAATAACACTACAATTTCAAAAAGTGGATGGTACCTGCATGTATTGGTCATCACAACATCCATTTTTATACATAATTTAATAAGAAACATTACTAAAACATTGCAGAATGATTAGACAAAACACTGCAAACAGCCATTTCACAACCTGTAGCATGTCCATGTCTGTCAGCCTCTCTTATAAGGTAAATAGTTTTGTCCATGGGTGGCACAGTGGCTCACTGGTTAGAACTGTCACCTCACAGCAAGCAGGTCACTGGTTCGAGTCCCGACTGGGCCAGTTGTCATTTCTGTGTGGAGTTTGCAAGTTCTCCCAGTGTTCATGTGGGTTTCCTCTGGGTGCTCCGGTTGACCCCACAGTCCAAAAGCATGTGTACGGTATAGGTGAATTGGCCATAGTGAGTGAATGTGTGTAGATCTACTGTATGAGAGAGTATATGGGTTTCCAAGTGCTGGGTTGTGGCTGGAAAGGGCAGATTAGTTGGTGATTCACTCCTCTGTGGTGCCTCTGATAAATGAGGAAGTAGAAGGATAGCGAGTGAGTGTTGTCCATTGTAATGCTGAAACTTCAAGCCTTGGTGGAATCAGGAGAGCTGCTGAATCCTGGATGGTGTAGGACCTTTGGATTTCTGTAAAACAATATTTTAATGTCGAGTACGTTTAACCAATTAACATGTCATCAAATAGAATTACAGTTATAATCAATACAATTAAAGTGTGTGTGAGTGTGTGTGTGTGTGTTTGGGGCAAATAGTATGTAGTATAGTGTGTAGTTACCTTCTGCGGTTTCCTCTGCTGGTCCAATGAGACTGGAGTCATGGAGCACTACCTTCTTTCCGTCCCTTTTTGGGCCATTTCTTTTAAAGATGTTTCTGTGTTCTTCACCAAGTTTTCTATGCAGCATCCTAAATGCAAAAAAACATTTTGTTTACTTCATGTGTAAGTTTCCAAATGACATATTTTCAGCAATACAAGTTTCTTAAAGTCATCATGGACGCAAAACTATTTGGCACACAATGTAACAGTGTTTACTCACAAGCTGTGGCACTCCAAGAAGAAGAAACTGCTCCATTAGTTCTGCAAACCTCTCCATAATCTGTACTCTGGAAAAGGGTTTTCATTCGGTTCTTGACTTATGAATATCTGGTGTCGCATTCCAGGTCCATCACAATCTGAGGTAGGAAGACAGCATTTTAGAGTGTGTAAATATGAATTTATAATACAGAATTAATCTACCTTTGGCATAAAATGTATTGAACTGAACTTGCCTTGTGTTAAGTTCCTCAGAGTACAGTTCACTTCCTTTTCATCCCATTAATTTGTTTCATTTTGCAAGATGATAGATGAGCTCACCACTGAAATCCTTTCATTTTTAAATTTGTTTTGCAGACATTCCAACAAGGTATCCTGTAGGCAAATTTACACTTTCTTTTAAAACATATTTTCTTTGCAGGACTTTTTAATAAGCAATGACCTTAATATTCTCACTGTACAAACAGCAGCAATAAGTAATGGAACATTTTTGTGATAAATATATTATTTCAGTACACAACAACCAAGTCTGACATATGCATGTTATAAAATACAATATTTACCAGGTGTCCTTGTTGATGATAATTGTGTCACAATTATGGATGTAATGCATGTCGTTCTTTAAGCTGGGATCCTTCCTCTTCAAAGCTACTTGTGTCCTGCAGCCCAGGTTACAATACAATGTTAAAGTCTTTTATAATATTCATTTCATAATACTTAATACAGTTTGTTTAGAATTAAAAGCAATAATACATACCGAGCACAAGATTTACGATGCAGTTCAGTTTCCAGGCTGTTTGAAGAAAAGAAAGATATACATTAAAATATGAATTTTAAACTTATTTAGCACAATATATACATATATGTAGCCTATATTTAACAAGGTTCAACATTTCACAATACATTTAGCCTGCATGTTTGTATGTCCTTCATAAATAACACCTGATCTTTAATCTATGGATTATTAAAATATGTTTTGGCTTTAAAAGGTTTCAATAATACACTTAGCAATCATCACAATAGCGCGTGCATAGACTCGGGCGGGCGGGCGCGTGCATAGACTCGGGCGGGGCACGAGCGCGACATGCTCCCTTGCGGTTTTAATGCAGACTAGCCGGCGTGTACACTACTTTACAGAGTTTAGCCCGAGTTAAAGTCGGCTAAACTCACACACGAACAAGCTGGGAGTACTTGTTTGTTCAAGGTTGGAGATAAAAACTGCACGAAAGCGGAAATCGGCTCATAAGAAGTTACCATTAAAAGAGCGTGCACGCGCTTCACGCTGCCTCTCAATGCCCGCCATCGAATAACGCACCTGTTTTATTGTTATTGATATTTTAATTAATACTGACAAACAAATAAAGCGAAACTGTAACTTATTTCGAACAAAAAGCAGAGCAAAGTCAGCTTGACACAGATTTCTGAAGCGAAGGCTGTCGACAGAGACCATCAGAAACTTACAAGCACAGTATTAATCCATATTAACGTTACCCCTTATTCAGTCTGTCACCATATAAGACAAGGGAAGAGAAACATTACCCCGTAATACAAAATATTTCATTACTATAGTTTTAAAAGAGTAATAACGTACCTGAATGATGGAGCTGCAAAAGCGGAGTTCTCCTTTTCAAAAATTAACCGTCACTCTCCAGGCTCGTCACCACCAGTCCACCAATGAATGACGTCACCAGAGGGCTTTTTCATGATTATTACTTTAAAACAATTTATTAAACCATAACAACACACTGTACAGTCTGAACAAACTGGTTATTTAATTAATTTCACAAAATAATTCGTCAAAAATGTTAAATATTAAGCATATATAAATATTAGTTATATGGTAATGTACAAACCTGCGTGAAACAAAAATCCCATCATACATTGATTAGGTTTTTGACCATAGCAGTCATTTTATTAGGTTTTGACTCAAAAAGCTTTGTCTCTCTGTGTTATAGCTTATTATTATTTATAATCTTTACTATATAATTATGTTATAAATCCCACATTATAGAACCATTTTAATCAAAAAGGTTCTTTGCACTCAAAGGGTTCTAAATAGAACCATTTTTTGGGTAAAAGGTTCTACGGGCCAAGTATAGAACCCTAGGGTTCTATATAGAACCTCAAGGAACCTTTTTTTTTAAGAGTGTACCTGGAGTGGTTGAGGTTTTTTTTTTTTTTTTTGTAAAATACCTGATAATTATATCCCCAACATGGTGCTGTGTTCGCGTCATTTCTCTAAAGAGAGCTACACCGATCTACCAGCTTACAACGCAGGATTTGTTGCACGGTTGTTGTTAAAGGATGGATCAATACCCAGTTTATTTGGACCAGCATGTTCTTCCAGTCTTGTTCACTGTAACCAGGTAATTATGGATGTAGTTGTCTGTATTGTGTTTGCTCCGTGCAGCATGTAGCGGTAGCCATTTAGCTTACTGCCGAATGTAACAATTTGTTGGCTTACAATAGTCCATGAAGTGTTAATTCTGGCATTGGGCTGCTGACACGGACGTGACGTGGTAGCGTCACGGCAAGGAAGTGCTTGGGGAAAAAGACTCGCTAAGACGATAAAAAATAAATATATATATATAAAAATAAATAGATATTATGAGACATCGAAAGTGTTTTTTAACCTTGCATACATATCATCCTGTTGTTTGGGACTTCAAAAAGTGAAATTTAACCGTTCTCAACCCACCATATGGGCTCTTTAAGTGTTCATTCATCCAAGAAACCTGAAGAAACTGTTACAGAAACTGAAACAGGTTACATTTTTACACCAGTGGGTGGCAACAAGCAATCATTAAAATGTATTTATCTTTAAATGAAACCTTCAAGAGATTCTTTTAACACAAGCAGATTCCTCCAGAAAATGAGAAGTCTTTAGGAGACAGAGATTTACCTGAGCTTTAAAGTGGTGGCTAATCACTTATTTTCGAAAGCTTGATTGTGTTTATGGGGTGCACTTTAACACGTTCATGCTTCATTTTTTAATAAATCACGTAATTTTTTAGACATTCTGCCCTTAGAAATTTAGCAGTGAGCTTTGACTTTGTCAGCTGAACCCCAGTGCTTTGATTGGCTAATCACTTAGACCCAATCCCAATTCTGTTTTATACATGTACCCCTTCCCCTAGGCTATTGAAACTCTTGAAAAGAATGTTAAGGGGTAGGGGTGGAAATATCCTCCCTAAGAATTGGGACACCACTACTATAGATGGACCTGTCATCATGTTGTCACTAGCACAGGTTGCGAAGGCAACTGTCACTGAGTTACTGTGGTTATGATAAATGTTTGAGTGAAGTGCATATATTCAAAGACTATATAATACACAAGACATGTCAGTGTATAGTTTTGAATGGGGAAAAGTGTAACGTCAATATGGTGAATGAAGCCCTGCCTTCTAGTACAGGAGCCAATCATCGATCGATATAGACTGACGAGTCTCCTGGGGAGGGGCTCATTTCTAGGGGTGAGTTTCGACAGATTTTGTGTGATTCGAATATTTAGAAATTAAACTAAAGAGATGGTAATTGTTTAATTTTATTGATGATTCTTAATAGTGAGTGCCACGGTGGTGTAGTGGGTAGCACGATCGCCTCACAGCAAGAAGGTCGCTGGTTCGAGCCCCGGCTGGGTCAGTTGGCATCTCTGTGTGGAGTTTGCATGTTTCCCCGTGGTCGTGTGGGTTTCCTCCAGCTGCTCCAGTTTCCCCCACAAGTCCAAAGACATGTGGTATAGGGTGAATTGAGTAAGCTAAATTGTCTGTAGTGTATGTGTGTGAATGAGTGTGGATGTTTCCCAGTGATGGGTTGCAGCTGGAACGGCATCCGCTGCGTAAAACCTATGCCGGATAAGTTGGTGGTTCATTCCACTGTGGCGACCCCAGATTAATAAAGGGACTCAGCCAAAAAGAAAAGCAACAAATGGATGATTCTTAATATGAAATGTAATCTTAAGCTTGGCAAGCAATTTTGGAGAATTTGACATTTCCCCATTCAAACACATTGCCCAAGCACTGCCCCAGACGCGTTTCACAGATGGCTGTCAAGTGAAATGATATGTCTTAACGGGACTTTGATATATTTTGAATGGTGATCAAAACAATCTATACATTAATCAATATTATTGCACATCATTCAACCAATCAAATTTAAGAATCTCAACACATCATGGAAAAAAATGAAATTATATCCCTTTGCACTAAACTTTAAGCATTGTAACTTTGCAGATGTTGTTTACGCTTAAACAGCAACAAACTAAAGTTAAAGCTAAATGAAAGCATAATCATTAGGAAACAGTAATGATAATCTACAACAGGGGTGTCTAAACTCAGTCCTGGAGGGCCGGTGTCCTGGAAAGTTTAGCTCTAACCCTAATCAAAAATCACCTGAACCAGGTAATTTCGATTCAATTCACCTTTGTTTGTATAGCGCTTTTACAATGTGGATTGTGTCAAAGCAGCTTCACATAGAAGGTTATAGTAAATTGAAAATGTCAGTTTAGTTATTAGCTAGTAAATTATTAGCTAGTATATAGCTGAGTTCAGTTCAGTTCAGTGTTGTTTAATATTCACTACTTAGAGTCCAAACACTGAAGAGTAATCCATCGGTGCGCAGCTCTAGCTGCAGTCTAGTCGCTGGAGGCTGGAGAACTCGAGGCTCGTCTGTCCTTGGAGGGTCACGGGAATCCGTCTCTTGCTTGCTACTCCGCCAAGCAGCTGCTCAGGATACAGCCTGGTCCAGGGTTAAGGAGCCTTGGGATCGTCTCGTCACGGGTCTTGGATCGCATCCGTGGTGCTGCATAGTCTCTGGGGGCCTCGGGAAGAGTATCCCCAGTTGGAATAGAGAACAAAGAAAATAATTAGCGTAGCTGCAGTTCATAGTGTATATAAAGGGGATGCGTGGAGCACATTCGTACATCATACAGCTAAGTGATGTATTGAGTGTATGCTTTACTAAAGAGATAGGTCTTTAATCTAGTTTTGAACTGTGAGAGTGAGTCTGAGCCCCGGACATTGTCAGGAAGGCTATTCCAGAGTTTAGGAGCCATAAATGAGAAGGCTCGACCCCCTTTATTTGATTTTGCTATTCTGGGTACTACTAGAAGCCCTGAGTTTTGAGATCTTAGAGAGCGGGTTGGATTGTAGCGAGACAGCAGGTTGGTTAGATAAACAGGAGCTAGATTATTTAATGCTTTATATGTAAGAAGTAATATTTTGAACTCAATACGAAACTTAACAGGCAGCCAGTGTAACGAGGATAAAATTGGGGTGATATGATCATATTTTCTAGACCTGGTAAGAACTCTGGCGGCTGCATTTTGTACTAGCTGAAGTTTGTTAATAGAGGAGGCTGGGCAACCAGCGAGCAGAGCATTACAGTAATCCAGCCTGGAAGTCATAAAAGCATGAACTAACTTTTCTGCATCTGAGATGGATAGCATACTTCGTAGCTTAGCAATATTTCTCAGATGAAAGAATGCAGTTTTTGTGATATGGGAGATATGGCTTTCAAAAGTTAAATTGCTGTCTAATATGACACTCAGATCTTTAACAGTAGAGCTAATGCTAACTCTGCATCCCTCTAGTTGCAGGTCGAGTTGTGAGATCTGCTGTGTACAGGATTTAGGTCCTATAAGTAATAGTTCAGTTTTGTCTGAGTTTAAGAGAAGGAAGTTGTTGGTCATCCAGTTTTTAACATCTTTAATACACTCAGTTAGTTTTGATAGTTTAGACGTCTCGTCAGGTTTAGTAGAAATATATAATTGAGTATCATCAGCATAACAGTGAAAGCTGATACCGTGTCTTCTAATAATGTCTCCCAGGGGCAGCATGTAAATTGTAAACAACAAAGGTCCTAAAACTGATCCTTGATAATAATAATATTAATAATAATAATAATAATATTAATAATAATAATAATAGTTTCTTGAGCAGCAAATCAGCATTTTAGAATAAATTCTGCAGGACCATGTGACAATGAAAGAATCAAGTAATGATGCTGAGAATTCAGTTTTCCCATCACAGAAATGTTTATTTTTTTTAGCATGCTGTGAACGACTATTTTTAATTCAAATAGCATTTCATATTACCATGGTTTACATTTTTTTCATTTAAAGGAGTGGTCACTACGATTTTATATTTTAAACTTTAGTTCATGTATGATGTAGCTGTGTGAACATAAACAATATCTCTGAATGTAGTACGCTTAAAGTTCAATGCAAAGTGAGACATTGGCTTTACAGAGTTAGCTTAGCAAAGCCTACAGCGAACTAAGTTTGGGGACTACAGAAAAATACATTCGGGTTAATGATGTCATAAACCCTTCAGGTTATGCGCATACACCCTATGCAGCAAAGGGGCGTGGCCAGAGGCGCTGTAATGTTGTAGCAGAGGAAGCTAAAATGCCGTCCAAACACTGCAATTTTCACAGAGCTTGTTCTGTTTCAGTATTTGGGCTGTTAAAGGACACGACACAAAAAGAGAAGTGCTTACAGTTTTATCTGAATTATGTTCCAGAGAATATAAAAAAATATATAGCTCTAGCATTTGACAAAGGACAGCTTCCAAAATCTCTAACAGTTCAGTTCTGGATTAGGCTAAAACTCCTCAAAAAGGAGTAGCTCCAACCATTCTAGAAGAAGCTGTGAATTGTGAGCCACAACCTGTAAGTATTTTTATTTGTTAAAATTCCTCTATTAAATGCATAGTTTCTAGTGTTAATGGTATGTTGTAGCTAGGATTTGAACAATGATGTAAACAATGGGAAATGCTGTTTGGCCCCATTAACAAGTTAGCTACAAATTCACATTTATCCATCAAACCCCTGTAAACAGTCCAACGCGTCCTATGTCTCTCCATGCAGTCAATTTTTGTGCTTGCTACATCTTAAATATCAAACTCGTAAAAGACATGTGAACATTTCTTATTTGCACATGCTTGTGACACTTAGAATTTATGTTAGAGAGCAGGCACGAGGTCTAGCTGTGTCCTCTTCATTCTCTGTCTGATTCAGACTCGAACTGCTGCGGCTACACTGACTGACAGTATTTACACAGCAGAAGCACAGCACTGTTCTGCGAATCACCTTACTTTTATGTTAGTTTTCGTTTTCATGTTAGCTGAGTACAGTAGCTGTATATAATCAAAGTAAGATATATGAAAAAAATAATGTGAATTTTTATTTATTTATTTATTTTATATATATATATATATACATACAAATGAAGCATGAGCACACGTTGCTTTGCACCCCATAAACACAACCAAGTCTTAAAAATGCACTCTGCACCACCCCTTTAAGTAGATTGGCTTTGTTGAGCATGAGATTTTCTTTTAAAAACTTTTGAACAGTAGTGCATTTTACAAAATGAAAAGTTAAATATTCATCCATAAAATATTTTTTGGTAGTTGAACCTTATGACATTTCAGGTACCATCCAAATGGAAACAGATTTAGGTCAATCTGCAGAATTTTAATGTAAATTTGGCATTTCATCCACAAGACACCACTTTTTGCATAATAGGCTGTCGCATAGCCATGCAGACTGGCAAAACAATACTTTTTTGCAAACAGCAACCACAATGGCAGATTACAGAGCCGTGTTTGTGCTGCAGGCGCCATTAAATTTATTAGTGCCATTGCAACAAAACCTGGTGATGCTTTATTAAATAGATAACCAGTCGAGACGCATTAACTGTCACATGTCAGATTTTGTACTTGGCACACCAACAAAGAACTTTCTGCACATGCCTGCTGCATTCTTCTGGTATAGTTGGGCATCCTGTGGCATTGGATGTGTTTGTTTACAGCACCACATTTTGGTGTGGCACATTTATTACATTACATTTATTATATTACCATCTGGATGAAGTCCTTTTCTTAAACAATACATGTATGGCTGACGACTTTAAGAATCTGCAAAAGAAAAAAAAACATGATTGTTGCCGTTGACTGGACATATCCTTCATTATCTTAGTAAAACCTCAAAAAGGTCTGAAGCGGGTTTCTCTATCAAGTTATTAAAAATGTTAGCTTAAGATTTCCTTCGCGAGATTAACATTTTTTCTGTCAACTGTATCACCACAGGTGTATTATATATTATAACCAGTATTCAAACCATATTCATATTGCAGTATTTATAGCAGAAACATAAAATATCGCATTATCAGATTTTTCCAATATTAGCCTTAATATATATTATAAATATGAAATAAGCAATATGAATACACAGTTTCACAAAATGGTTTGAATAGCACTATTTGTATTGAGGTATAGAGATTGAAAAATCACAATGCAAAAAACGTTTTTTGTCTTGTTTCTAGTCCTATAGAATTCTTAGAGCAAGTAAAATATTGTTTTTGTTTTCACCTTCAGGAGAACTAAGTCATAATTAACAGTTTTTATTTCTTAAAACAATAAAAATTATCTGGCAATTGGGTAAGTAATCTTATTTTCAGTTTGAAATGTAGAAATTTGGACATATTCAAGGAATTGATTTATTTATTTTGTGCAAATTGTATTAAATTCATTATAAATAAATAAATGCAATTCATCTTTGTTACACCTCCAAACATCTTTTTTTTTGAGCCCAAATGTTTTAAACTCAGTAGCTCCTGGTCAATTATAATTCAAACTCAACATTGCATATATTCTGCGATGTGACTATTGTGGATGCACACATTGCGATTTTTGATGCTATAAACAATATATTATGCAGCCCTAATATATTTATAGTGACTTTATTTCCCATATATCATAATTTTGATACATAATATAACGTGCACATAATAGATATACTAGTGTCACAATGCTCAATTATGTGATAAATCATGATTATTTTGGTCAAAATTGTAATCATGATTGTTAAAAATGGTTTTCTGTGAGCCATATGACCAACATTTTATAAAATTTCACAATTCTACAAAGTAAACAAAGTCCTCAAAATTATGGAACAGGATAATAGAATTAAAAAATGCAGATGAAACAAACTCGAACACCAAAAGAATTAAACTTGATTTGGTTTTTATTAAAGCTATAAAAGTCCTTCAATCAAGTGCAGTGAAGGATTTTGTCCTTGTCTTTTGTTATATGATTAATGACGATAAATACAGCCGACAAACACTGTCACTTTTAGAGCAGTGTATTTCCTATTTATGGTTTCTCCTTTTTTAATTTCAACTCTTTATGTTCATTTGTTGTTACATAACATGAGGATTTGTGTGAATAATCTCTAAGCCCCACATTTTTTGACACATTTTTGCAGTTATTTGTCTATTTAGGCATGCACCTTCAGTAAAATGATGACTTTACATATGTATACTATGCTAGAACAGCACAAGCTCTCTTTCACACTTGAAACATGAGTTAATGGAGTACGCTTCAATAAATGAAGCACATCCCATGCTGTAAAAGTCAAGTTACTGATTTACACGAAACTGAGATTTGCGGAGGGATATGAAGCAATAAATGTTTCATATTGATTAATGTTTTTTTTCATCGTTGGAGGCTTAAATCGAAATTGAACTTTGATTAATTGCAAAGTCACAATCCTATGACAAAGTAAATATCGCAAATCTCAAAGCTGTCAGTATGTAAGCTTATAAAGGTGTCACGTTTTATTGTTGTGATAAATTGCTGAAGCTTTTATCATGTATACAATATTATCACGGTATTGAACTAAGCTACAAAAAGAGTTTGTGGTTTCCGCTACATTCATCCTTCCATGACGGGGCGCCACACCAAATTTCATTCCCGCCACGGCTACATTACAGCTTCTCATTCAAAACGCACTAAATCGCACTTCAGCAGCATTTTTTTGAGAGCACACAAGAGAATCTGTGCTTGAGCAGCGTATATTTGAGGCTGTGCATGAACAGGGCAAATCAGTGCGCAAGCAAAGAGACCTGCATGCTCCTATTACATAGATGCGATCTCGACTTTTAATACTGCGCTCATGACATTTGTCATTGAAATAACGCCATAGCTAGTTGAAAGATCTGTGATCTTAGCCTGCCGCCACAGCTGGAAAAAATCCTAAAGGAAACACTGGAGTTATATTTACAGGTATAATAACCAAAAGTGCTTAGTTTATTGCTTTATTGTATGTACATGTTCAGTGTAAACAAATGTTCCAACCAAATTAAATTGCTAAAGCATTATAAAGGACAACATGTAATACTACTAAAAGTTAGTATTTAATTAAAATCAACAGTAACCCCGACTTATTACATTAATGTTTTTAATAAAAATAAAATAACTAAAACTAAATTAGTTTATTAGTTATTAACTCTATTTATTAAATCATTTATAATGTAATTAGATTATGACTATGACTATGACTTTAACATGTTATTAGGCATTAACTTAAAGAAACTGACTAATAAAATCTTTTGTAGTTTTAATTGTGAGTTCAGTTTAATTAACTGAGGTTAACTATTGGAGTATATTTAGAGTGTTAACATGCAATATCCTTATAAATAGTCACATAATTTTCGCAATCATTATTATCTGGAAATGGTTTTATATGCTCATTTATTTCACCACAAAATATCTGTAGAATCATACGTTTGGTTGTGACCATATTTAAAAATGGTTGTAATGTAATGATATAAACATGCATTCAATTTTTATACTCTGCATTGTACATGTCTTTATCTCGTTACAAACATGTGCTGCAAATTTCACAATATAGACTTTTTAAACTAACAAAATATGCATTTAAACTCGTGCATATTTCGGCTGGTGCTGAGTAAATTTCTTAGGGTGTACTCACATTAGGCTATCCAAACCATTCCCAGTCACATTTGACCCTCATTTGCTGGTTTGTTTGACTAGTGTGAGTGCTCCATGCCACATTCGGGCATGGTTCGGTTGGGCAGCCCTGGCTCGGTTGAAAGAGATGGTCCAGAGAGTGGTTCGGATGAGCGTGAAATGAAGCAAATTTGATGTGCGAATGAAGCGAGTAAACTCAATGTTCACACACCTTATTCACAAATGAGCGTCAAACGTGGTGGTGCTGTTCAGCCTATGTGTCACTGCATCCCAAATGAATCAAAATAATACAAGATGAAATATTGTTTTCTATGAACCACCTTTGCCTTGTGTCTGAGTTGCTTATATACATATAGAAAACAATGTGAAGGCCTGGCATGGTGGGCTTTAGTTTTTGCTTCTCCTGTTTTCAAAATAAGAGCCCCGCATTCATATTAAGTTTAATATAAACATTGATAAAAATGATGTTTGGTGTAATCTCAGAAGGAAAGATGTGGCCACATCCCGTGTGGTTTGTAACAATCTTAGTTTGGTCCAATTGGACTTTCTGGAGGTGCAAATCTGTGAATGGTGTATTTATAGTAGTCAATGAAGAGTAAACTGGGTTAATGGAATTTTGACTCAATCTTTCAAAGTATGTATAAGGTTTTTTTTTTTTTAGAGAATGAAGATTCACACTGATAAGGGTATTCATATCAGGTTCAGTGTGTGTAGTTAAGGTTTCTTGTTTCGTTGTTTACAGTACCACATTTGATAAAACCACAAATGCATATCTTTATACACATATCTTGCTGTGTTGTTGGGATGACCATTTATATATCATCTGTTTCATTTCACAAATGGTGAGCCAAACGTATGCGAGTGAAAGTCATTGACTCATATGCGGATGAGTCAGACTCTTGTCCGCTGTGTTCTTTAGATCATTTTACACCCGTCCCATTTTAAGCTCCCAGCTTTATGAATCACCCGCCTTTGAATACATGTTCTGGTGCCAGCTCTCAGAAAAGAGACTGATGAATCACTCCCAATGAATCACGTGCACAGATAAATCTTCTCCTCTTTAATAATTGAATAATGAACTCTGCGTCACAGAGAAGCGCATTCATTTTAAGTGTGTCGCATTGATGACCCCCTAAGTGGCACTGTCTAATTATAACTGCCGTGGATATTTTTAAAGGAGTATTTTTGTTCATGTCCTTCATTACACTCATTTAGTCAGAGGTGTGTGTGCGTGCGAGCCCTGCAAAACTGGAGCTTGTCTACTGTTTTGGACTGATGTGACACTGAGCTGACTGACTTTCTCTTTCTCTCCTTCTCTTTACTAATGCAGGCAGATCAGCTGACCGAGGAACAGATTGCTGGTGAGTGAACTCTGACGGCCTACTTCAAAATGGTCACTATGGCCACTGATGCCTTCTTTTCACTCAGCGGTATGGTTCAGTGCAGTACAATTTGGTATGGGTCATCCAGATGCTTGTATATCCACTGCCAACAGTACCCTTAATTGGTTACAACATAATCTTAATCATGGTGTATGACAGAAAGAAGCACTCTTGCTCAACGAACATAATCTTAGTCTGAGCTCTTGTTGACCAAGATTTGATTTTTATTAAGTTTTCTTGTGTTGGGTGTACAATGGAGTAAAAATGGCGTTTCTTATGTTGCATTGCATTGCACACAAGTGACAATTCTCTGTGAACCAATAGCTTCATTTTTTTGGTAAACAGTTGTGGCAGGTACCCTTTCGAAAGTGTCCCAAAAGTGGTACGGTATTGTCATAATGGAGTGTGGCCATAAGTTGTGGGAACAGAATGAGGCTGTTGACGAGATTGCTGATGAGCGTCACCTGTGTGCACCACCTGTCTCGAGTCCCACAGAGGAGCGGAAAAAAAAAAAAAAAAGAGTGAGGGCTTTCTTTGTTTGTTCAAATGACTTATTTAAAATGAGTTGAAACAGCACAGGGCGCCACAGTGGCGTAGTAGGTAGCATGTTCACCTCACAGCAAGAAAGTCGCTGGTTCGAGCACCGGATGGGTCAGTTGGTATTTCTGTGTGGAGTTTGCATGTTCTCCCAGTGGTTGTGTGGGTTTCCTCCGGGTGCTCCGGTTTCCCCCACAAGTCCAAAGACATGTGGTATAGGTGAATTGGGTAGGCCAAATTGTCCCTAGTGTATGAGTGTGAATGAGTGTGTCTGGGTGTTTCCCAGAGATGGGTTGCAGCTGAAAGGGCATCCGCTGTGTAATACATAAGCTGGATAAATTGTCGGTTCATTCTGCTGTGGCGACCGTAGATTAATAAAGGGACTAAGCCGAAAAGAGAAGGACTGAATGAATGAATGAATCAACAAACAATTCTTGAGTTTTTTTGGGGGGGACAACCTAATTGTTATGTTCAAATTCGTAAAAACTAGCAAGTGAATGTTATTTCTTCATGTTGCCCCAACACAAATGGATTGTGTGAAACCCGGCTTTTTGTACAGTGTCTTTCAGTTCAGCAGTGGTCGGCTGTGAGGGACTGCCACTTCCCATTTGTTTTGTTTATTTATTGGTTTATTAAAATATTGAACAGTTGCAGGTTTCCTGCCTACTTCTTCCCTTGAGCTGCAAGTTTCCTTAACTCTGAACTATTACAGGTATATTTTACTACTTTAATCCACACGTTCTGTACTGTACCGAACCACTCAGTAGAAATTACAAGTGATAAGACTTGTCTTCCATAAAACATTATCGGTGTACACATACTGGAAGACTGTTAATTACAAAAACGAGATGGTAGAGGGGTTAATACTAGTAAAAGAAATTCAAATGGCATACCTAGAAATGCTTGTGTAGTAAAAACTGTACTAGTATCAACTAGTTTGTAATTCAAATCTAAATAACCCACGTTCCACCTCCAGGCAACGTTATTAAGTTTTGAAGGAGGGACAAACAAATTTACTACCTCTAAAATTGCTTGTAGTTCAGTGTTGGGTAACATTTGCTGAAAATCTGTTTTGTGTTGTGACTCTCGATCAGGGGGGCATTTAAGCATGTTTGGTACAATTTCAAAAGTGCCACAAAATGGCTTAAAATTTGTGTTAAAACAGAAAGCACAATTTTAAATAAGTAATGCAGGGTTCCTATAATCTTGGGAAGACTTGGACATGTGAGTGAGTTTTGAGTAATATCCAAACCTGAAAAAGTATGTCAATATTTTGATGACTGGAAATTGCTTGGGTAATTTGTGAGTTTATTTCAATAATGATGGTAACAAAAAAAGTCCTGACAACATAAACAAACATATACATTAATTTTTCTTTAGCAGTATTTGAACTGTATTTGTCTGAGTTTGATTTTGTGCTGCCACCTTGTCCCTGTCTTAATGAGTGATTCATTGAATCATTAATCCCAGAGATTTGTTCCAAGTGGCTGGTTCAATTAGAAATGTAGTGATTTTTTTATTACTAATAAATCATTAAGTCGTTGACTTGATATTTTCAAAAACAAAACAACTGTGCAACAAAATGCTACTTTATTACTAGCACGTCAAAACACTGTACATGTTCTGATCTTCAAAACAGAGTTCAAGGAGGCGTTTTCACTCTTCGATAAAGATGGCGATGGCACCATTACCACCAAAGAGCTGGGCACAGTGATGCGCTCATTGGGTCAGAACCCAACTGAAGCTGAGCTGCAGGACATGATCAACGAGGTCGACGCTGATGGTAAGATCAATGCTTTCCATTCACAGCAACATACAGCCCTAGATTTAGATGCACCAAATTAAGGTCTTTGGATCTCTAGAAACCTCACAGTAAAGTGTTTTGGAGCTAAACACTGTAGGATATTGACCCTTCATAAATGGATTGGACAATCTATCCTAGATCTGACTAGTGTTGGATGACTTTCTCGGGAGGGAAGCTTAGAATTGCTAAGGATTGCAGTGTCAGTCCCAAATGTTTAGTCTCAAACGATTTATGGTCCACCATATTACATATCGAAATGCAAGAGCTGTCAGAAAATCTATTCTGGCTGGCTGGATGTTGGATGAAACATTGCCTACTACAGTAGCTGGAAAAGGATTTATTTATGTCCCAGGATAGTGGAATGGAAGATCCTGTGGAAAAATCTTAAAATCAATACAAGGCATTGAATCTTTGAAGATATTGAAAAGTATTACCTAGAGCACTGGTGAAAGGATGTTATAAATCTAGTTGATTTTCCATTATAATATTGTGGTAAATTGTGACTGCATGGTTTTGTTTGTCCATAGGCAATGGAACTATAGACTTCCCAGAGTTCCTAACCATGATGGCGAGGAAAATGAAGGACACGGACAGTGAAGAGGAAATCCGAGAAGCTTTCAGAGTCTTTGACAAGGTGAGGAAATGTCACCGTTAATAGCAGCTGCCGTGAACATGAAACCAGATGTACTGATTTATGAAAGATAATTAATCATGAATGATCTTAATGAATATACAAGGGCAACTTGTAAGCAACACAATATTGGTAAACAGACTTTTTAAGGGTCAAGTTAACCAAAAACCAGTCAAAATATTTATGTTTCCTCAAATAATCAGTCAACTAGTCATCCAGACAAGCCGCTGAGTAATAGATTTGAAACCCTGTAGCTGCTGCCATGTGTTTATGTAAGAACTTTGCAGGTGTGTTTTCCAGACAGTGGGTGAGATTATTCACCATGTGGGTTTAGGCTACATCAGGCCCTTGGCATGAGAGAGTGCTTGAAAAAGCTTGTGTTGATTTGGATTCGCTTGATTGCTGCTTTTCTTGGCTTTTTACAAGGGATGGGAATACATTCTAATTACTTTTTTAGAAAAGTGGAAGTGGCACAGTCAGTCAAGTTTACAATTAAGTGGAAATCAATTTACATAATAATAATAAAAATTAAAAATAAAAGATTTTTCTTCATTATATATATCTTCATTCTATATATATATATATATATATATATATATATATATATATATATATATTTGGGCTGTGCGATATGGACAAAATAATCATATTGCGATTTTTGGAACGAATATTGCGATTTTATTTGGAATTTTTTGAAAAATGCTTTTTCAAACAAGCTACATACACCTGTTCTGAATGTATTCAGTGCACAAAAAGTGCATAACAAAACATTTCACAATGAAATAACATAGTATTAAGTTTAATAAATAAAACTGTAGTAAAATTGTCTTTAAAACAGACAACATAAAATAAATTAATATTAACTAACATCAACTCTAGTTAAAAAACATACTGTACACAGTGGTACTAACTGCTTAAACAAAACTGTAATAAATTGCCTTTAAAACAGACAACATGAAAAAGAATAAAGATGAACTAACCTCAGTTCCAGTCATAACAATCAATAAAAACAAACGTAAATCAAAACCACCTATTCGGTTCTCCCGCTCAACTTCGTCGTGCGCGGAGTGAGCTCTGATTGGTCTTTCTCCCGCTCGGCTTAGCTGTAATTGGCCGGTGTGCTGCATCAGCTTTGATTGGTTAACATATTAAAATCATGTGCACAAAAACTTGAACAAAAATCAAAATAAATTAATCGATAAAATTGCAGCTTTGCCTGATTTAGAAATTTGCATGTGTTTAAATTGCGATTTATTTATTTAATTTTTAATTTTTTTTGTGATTGCGATTAATTGCACAGCCCTCGATTAATGTAACTATTTTGACGAAAATATTTCACCTCTTTTCACCTCACCTCTTTTCATGTCGGTGCAGTTTTTCACATGGCAGGTTTTTACTTAATGAAGCGTAAATTGATGTGCTTTAATTGTTGCATTAGACTGAATGTAAATCCCCTTGTCAGACAGCGCTAGACCAGCATGAGAGAGTGGACCGAAGTGCATCAAACGAAAGGTGTTAAAAATAGAAAACGTAAAAATATATATTTTGTATATATTAGACACAACATTGATGCTTATGTTTGCATCAGCTCTGTGACGCACGTCCACAACTTCACACATTTAGTTAAATTAGGTTTTGCAGTCTCCGTGTTCAATCCGTACTGTATCTGTTCAGCTGAGGAAACGGAACCAACCCCGTGACATCAGACACAGCAATATTCCAAGATGGCTGTGCACCTTGCGCTAAAAACTATAGCACAACATGCACTATTTCTTCAAAATGGTTGACTAACTGCTTCACTTCCACTTTAAGGTACATCCTATTATTTGCACTGTAGACATATGATGTTATTCTATAATTTAATATATTCTGATAAGGAACATGCATAATATTTATATTGTGGGCACTACTGTAAATTATCACTTATTTTAACTTTTAGAGCTCCTCAGAATCATTCTGATTGTTACATTGGCTGTGGTATTCTGTGGCAAATGCTGGAAGAATTAAAAATGTTTTTTAACCCTTTTTCAATTTAATTCAGTTGAAACATTTATTTACTTTGATTGTGTGTACAGTAAAGCATCACACTAGTATTTTTTGGTAGTTATACCTGTTAAAGTAATCTTGTTTGAAGCTTTGGTCAATATCATGATAATACCATTTACAGTGACAAGCTTCAGCAATTATCACAATAAGAAAATTTGATGCCATCTTAAGCCTATTGCACAGTAAAAGCAGTCAGTTCAAAGATGGAGGACTGAATATTCTTGATTGTTTGTGGTTAAGTAATGTGTGGGATAGTTGGAAGAAACAGCCTGTGACACCAGAGAAAGGATCTCACTGGATCTGTGTAGATCACACAATTTTGCAGCCGGAGCAGGACAATGTGTAAAAGTTGTGGGTGGTAGTGGAAAGAAATAAAACTTGCTGTCAGTGGGAGAGGAACAGAATTTTGCAAGTTTTGAGACTGAAAAATCAATCATGACTTTTCCTGCACCGACCTCTACTTTAAAACATTGACTGTTGAACATGTTTGAATTTCTATTGGTCTTTGACCATTGTGTGAGAGGATGTATTATTCTATACCTGCAGGTTGCAGTTTTTGTATTGTCATTCCACAAAGGGAAATCGGAACTAGTGCTGCACACATACCTGTACACACCCGTAAACCAAGCTGTATTTAATTTACCTACCATTTCACAGAACGATTCGCTCATCAACAATCAGACCAAGATTGTCTGGTAGTCTCAGTTTGGTTGAAACGAAATCTGGAGCTGTTCGGTTGTAGTGAGTAAGCAATACGATCCTATGATCCTATGGCTATATTACTGTGTATTATAGTTATGTAATAGGCATATATACTGTATGGCTATAAGAAGAGAGAATGATGAGTAAGGCGAGATATCATTCCTACCTGTAAATGTGTGTTTCATGTCGAACTATTAAAATAAATATAAATTACCATAAACATTTTGATTAACACAATTCTGTTAAAGCAAATAAGTATTCAGCCATTTGTCTGGAAATATGAAAACATATTTCTAAAGATGCCTTTGACTTGACATTTTTACCATATATTGATAACAACCAAAGAAATGCATATATTCAAAGAAAACCAATCTAATTAGTTTACAAATGAAGTTACGTGTAATTAAATGACAGATGGAATGAAGGAAAAAGTATTGAAGTCATGAAGGGAGATGTAGAAAGGCAGTGAAAGCCCAGACAGCAGCTGAAATCTCTCAGTAGTTATTCAGCAACCCTCTGCCCTTCCTCATTGCAAATTGATATTAGCTGCTTCAGTCCAGAGTCTACATTAGCAGGATGATAAAGGTAAAAACAGAGTGGACATTTCAGCAAGACAATGACACAGCCAAGGAAACTCTCAAATGGTTTTATAGAAATATAGCTGTAGAATGGCCCAGCCAATCACCTGACTTAAATCCAATAGAAAGTACAAAATAAAGATCAGATTTCATAGACCAAACCCACAGAACCATAAATTTTTTTTTACACTCTGTTGATATCTGTGAAAAGTTATCCAAGACTTCATTCTCAATATGAAAGTTGGCTTTAAGCTGCAATCACAAAAAGCCTTTTAAATAAAGTTTTATATACAATTCAGTTCTTCAGTTCTTTCTTTTTGTGTCATTTCATTGTTATTGTGATCTACTGGTGTGGAAGCACCCTAAAAATCCATTTGGTTTATAATAATTTGAGAAATGTGATGGAATGGCAGCTAGCTTCTTTGTCTTCCTTCTTGACTGGTGCCATTTTCTTGGTCTCATTAGTTCGGCATTTGTACTTGTACTCTGATCTGAACAGCCAATCAGACTTCTCTCCCTCACCAACAGCCCTTAGGGCTTCGATTCTACATTGTGAATCCTATGAGCTCCCAAAGACAGCTTGACATTGCCCAACTGACCATAAGCTTGGTGTATATCGGCCGTGATCCGATTGCAAATGCAGTTTTGTTCAGATTTCTTTGATTGCATCACATTCAGTTTCGCAGGAACACTCAGTGAATACTTTTGAAATAAACAAGTCAGTGTTACGTGGCTTATGAGCAAGTGCGAAGCAAGTGAATGGAAAAAGATGTGGATGGCAGCTACAGTTTTCATCATTCGTATGTTCTAGTACAGCACTTTTGAAGTAAGAGTGCCTTCTCTTTGATGCATTTTTTTACATTAACTCACAGGTCACTGTAATGGTCACATTAGGGCTATAAGCAGAGATTAGATGTTCTTTTGTGTCTGTTTGGACACATTTGACTGTGTGTGTTTACCAGTATTGCCAGTATTTCGTGCACTTCCCTGATTTGAACAGGCTATTGTGGGTATTTTGGGACTACAGTGGTTCCTCGTTAATCTTTCGTGTATTGTTCTAAAAATAGCCTGCAATAGGTGAAATCTGCAAATTAGTTTGCTTTATTTTTTCTAATTATTATAGATGTTTTAAAGGGCCATGACGAATTTCGCTACATTTCTCAAATATTGAGACTGTCTGTTGGTTAAAATGCAAAGTTTTGAACAGACTTTGATAAGTGGACCTAAATAGACTTTTAATTTGTCCTGGGCATTAATGCACAGTAACGTTATGACATCAAAACACATTTATTCATAATTCTCATGTTGAATTATTATGTTTGAGACGTATGCTTGCAATCTGTAATTGTCAACATTACTAGACCATTTTTTTTCTACTGGTAAAATCAGACATTTGTCGTTATCAGATTTCCTCTTGCATTATATTCAACATTATATAGGCTAGAGTAGTTATACTGACACTGTTAAACATTTAGTCTTATGCACAACACACTATAGTGTTCGCTATAAAAGATAAACATATTAAATGTTCAAACTTATGCTTGTTGTAACCATCACTCCAAAATGCTATAGGATTATTTAAATGATGTGCGCTCTTTCTGTTTCATTTTCAATTTGCAGTTCATACTTTCTGCGTGGCTTCAAAACAATTGCTCTGTGCCACAAACTGAATGTTGTTTTACCTGTACAACTTTATTACCTGTAATTGCAATTTCTGTTTACTAAAGTAGACATAATTCACAGGCTCACTCGCCCTCTCTGTGGTAACAGCTCACGGTCAGCTCACGTCACGTGTGATTTCGCAGCCACGAGTACATTATTACATGAAGACAGAAATAAAATTTTTGGATGAATTATACCTTATAAATACAGTTTGTGACTCTTTCAACACCACTTGGAGGTGTCCACCATGTTTCTGAGCAATGTATGCAAAACAACGTGAAGACTTGTGCGGCTGCCTTTGCTTCGCTTCTAAACTTAAAAAATATGATTGGCAGAATCGTAGAAATGCTGGATTAAGATCGTCTAGGGCATTGATGATCAACTGGTGGGCCGCGGGCCGGATTGACTAGATTCCAAAAATGTGAGGATCAAAAAGAAAATAATGGTCCGCACTATTAAAGCAACTAAAAATAACAACAACTGAGTCTCTTGTCAGAAAAACCACCATTTATGACTATATTTAGGCTACACTCTGAAATGAGGACAGACTCAGACAGGCTATGCGGCGTTAAGCATTTATTGTTTCAATCATGTTTTAGCGTAAGTGAAGACCGGGTGGGATGTAGGCGGAGTGCGCGTGACATTTGTGGTGAAGAGCAAGGAGGGATGTGGTGTAGAGGGGTGCGCGACATATTTGAGGAGCGGGAGGGAGATGCACGATCTTCAGGAGATTATAATTCATTTGCGGGCATCCGGGAGTCTCTATACATTTGCAGGAGACTTACAGAATTTCCGGGAGACTTGGGATGCCTGCCTCGGGACAAAAAAAGGAGGAAAAACAATCTGGCAAAACTTAAAATAGCATGGTAAATAAATAACCTGGTTTCAGAACAAAACAGGTCGCAAATAATGTTAATTATGCACGTAAAATAAAATATTATGTGGGCTTGAATTCAAATCACAATGCTCAAACGGGCTACTCACAGCTTAATCAATGGCTAAAGACAGTTACATTTCCCCTTCCAGACTTGGCCTAATAGAGTGGAGGAACTATGACGTCAGCTTGTAGGCCAATCGGCTGCTAGCATAAAACTGGTTGCCTCGATAAAATCCCCATAGGATTTTCCCATAGGCTTTTCGAAGTTTGCAAATAATAAGTTTTGTTTTGTCCAGCTGGATAATCCTCACACAAAAGTACAACTTTTAGCACTCTTGGATCTTAAATGCAAACGCAAAAATAAAAAAGCTAACATTAGGCTAGCCTTCGGGGCACTCGTCTGTGACGTCAGCACCACCCTGCTATGGACAATTTTTCAAGCTTATTCTTTAGGAATATGGTCCATGATTAAGGTTTAATCTCTCGGTTTATTTTATTATAATCCACGCTGTTCATTAGAAATAAACAAATACACACAAACGTATAGACCTACGTGCCTTTTGGATAGTTGTTACATGGGAAATTCATTTTGTTTTACTTTACGGTTGTTGTATGTATAAGTGTGCCTACATAGTATCATCATAAGATATTTAAATAAGTGCATCACTCGCCCGCTTACCTCAGTAATACACGACAGAAATGAGGCGTGAGGGACAAGTCTATCAAATACCTGTAATTTCCATCATGGACAGAGACTCCCATTCAATATTCTTTTTTTTTTTTGTCAGGATGTACAGCGAAAAGCAGCTCATACAGTCACATGTGCTGTACATGTTAAGGAGGAGTGAATTATGACAGAGTTATATGTGTTCAGATTGAAGGAAAACGATGAAAAATCATTTGATCATGTTAAAATAACAGTTAACATGCATGTATTTTTTACACATTTATTCACACGTTTGCATTACTGAGAGCAGGAAAGAGACAGACTGCACTGGTAAGAAGTAAGTTATCTTCATAATATTGTTTAATTAAAAATAAACAATCAACAAATTAATTTGTTCTGGCAGTCTTTACAAGTGAAGGCATTATCTACACACAATACGAATTCATAATTAGAAAAATACAACAAACTATACAATACTATTCATGAAAGAAAATACTGAAATAACACACAAATCCAAATGTCCAATGCAAGCTGGCTGCGCTCCAGCAACAACCCCAGACCAGTTCAGCTCGATGACGTATAATGTCTCCGACACCGTCTGTAGTCCCGTTTAACAACTTGATAGAGTTAGCAACTTGATAAAAGAAGCATAACACATTTAAAAAATTAAGTGTGTGATGTAACTGATGTGTGTTATGTCTTAGAATAAAATGTGAAAGTATCTTGAGTTTGTGTTAGCCACGAGCCTTATTTAAGCAATTTTATCTGAAATCCCATAAAAAAAAACCTTTTGCACGAGGGAACTGGCACTGGTAAAATAAATCGCTTCTGGGTTTTTGCATACAAATTGATGTCATAGTTCCTCCACTCTATTGAGTTGAGGCGAAATATCTATCACTCCTAGTGGTTGACTCTGGTATAGGTAATGGGAGCCTGAATCAAATGCCTTCAGTTTTGTAATGAAATGGAAAAAGTATAAACATTAAACATGATGCTAAGCCAAAATTAGATTTTTATTAGATTTTTAAATGTTTTAAGATTTTTTTTAACCGGCCCCCAAGGAAACTGTCTGATAAAACTCTGGCCTTCTGACAAATATAGTTGATGACCCCTGGTCTAGGGGGTCGAATCCATAGACTGTAAAAAATATGGACGTAGTATCCGTGACGTCAGCCATAGGTTTCTGATGAACCCAAAAGAAGCCACTAGTAGGCGTGGCCAACCGTCGCCATTTTGTTCGCGCGTCATCGCACCAACCGAGGCATACCAAACAAGGGCAAAGAGGCGGAGCGTGAGCGAAGCTACGGGACGCATGCTGGCATTTAGCTAAGGGCTTTCTTATGGGAGAAACACATCATATTTCATTACCTGCGACTCAATTGTGATCTGACCACACGTGCTTGGTTGTACACTATATCAATAAAGTGTTTAGTCTGTTGAAAACACTGTTGTAATACATCAAGCCACTTAACATCGTTCTTAAGACGTTTTTCAACAGGAAGAAAGTGTTAATTACATCCAAATACTTCAGATATAGTCTGTGTTAGTAAATGCAAGGGTATTTAGGAAATCCAGGCAGAACACTGTATGACAACGCTTCAAATGGCAATTTTATAGACTACAGCTGATCAATCTGTCAGATTCTGGAGTGCATTAGAGTTCTGAAGAACATTATAAATCATAAATTATCCGAAATAAAGCAATTACATTTATAGAGATGGTATAAGTATTTAATTTCACTCACCTGGGAAACGGAGGCCACGTGAATGGTTTGTGAGCACAATTAAGTGCACACAGCATGCCATATTATCTGATAATTGCAGGAAATAATTCCAAAAGGCAACTGACTGTAAAGCCAAATAAAACAACACAAAAATACGATGAATCAGCCGAGGTGACGTGACGGCGACCAGCGCGACTAGCTGTCACTCAAGTGGCCACGCCCTTAATTATGCAAACTTAATTTAGCTTAATATAAAGGAAACGGATGAGTTATAAAAAAATTCACCCCCCTCACAGTTGTCATGAAGGGTTATATAAGCTATATGAACCAAAATCGTTCTTTGTACCAGGCTGTAAACACCTTTTTTTCTGCTGTAAAGTTGGCCATTTCACCAGTGGGCTCATTGGAGATTTGCTCTATTATGGAGCCAGGACAGCCAGGACAGCCAGGACTAGCGGAATTTTTGATGAATTGCAAGTTTTAGTTACTTCCGTATTGGCTTCCCGAGGGAGAGCAGGAGGTTGCCGCTTGGTCGAATCGAGATCTTTTTTTTTCATGCATCTCTGTCATGTAAACACCTTAATCATATTATTGTCTTATTCAGATTAAGGCAATAGTTAGCATTAGAGTGATTACTGATGTGCAGGTAAACATACTCATTGAATGATCTTAATTTCTGCAAGGAGTCCAATCTTTGCTTCCTCTTATTACACAAAATATTACTATTTTTAAATAATAATTAATAAAGGTTACAGACATATTTGCAGGAGTAAATCCCTCCATGGTTACTGACACTTACTGCGAAATGCTGCTTTGATTTCACGTGCGTTTCCTTTGATGTGTTTACGGGCATCTCTTTAGTCCAGATGTGAGGTGACAACACAGTTGAGTTTCGTCTGCGCTAGTTTTCTGCCATCAGCTTGGTGTGTCCCAGTCTTTAGAAGATGCTTTTTTTATCCAGTTAATGCAAAGAATCAACTCCATGACATGTATGGTTTGAGGTTTTCTTTTTATATTCTTTCATTCTCAGGATGGAAATGGCTACATTAGTGCAGCTGAGCTCCGTCACGTCATGACCAACCTGGGTGAGAAGTTGACGGATGAGGAAGTGGACGAGATGATCCGAGAGGCAGATATTGACGGAGACGGTCAGGTCAACTATGAAGGTGAGCTGGATGTTTTGTTTGTATTATTTAACCAACATCACATTCTTGCAAACTCAATTCATATTTGTCCTTATTTCAGCAGTGAGATTTATGATGTTCATGTTTTAATTCATTTATAATTGGCCCTCCAGAGAAATTGGGTTGAGATTCATTCTTTACACCTACAATGAATGTTCAACACATCAGATCTTGAATATGGAGGTGTAATGAAATGCAGTGTCAGGGTGGGAAGTCTAAAAATAGCAGGGACTTGTACCTGATAATTAGTGCCGTTTGCAAGGCAAGTGTCAGGCTTGCATCTTTATTTCTAATGCTATTTTGAATCTCTTACATTTTAAATATTAAACTTGAACCGCTCAATGCTCTATTTATCAAATAATCCTGAAAAGAAATGTATTTTGGTTTTCACGAAAGCTTGAAGCAGTACATTTGTTTTCAACATTGATAGTAGTAAGTAATTCTTCAGCATCAAATCATCATCTTTGGATGATTTGTGAAACATCATGTCAAACTAAAGACTAATGATGAGTAGGGATGGGTATTGTTAAGGTTTTAATGGTACTACTACTTTTTATCGAAACCACTTATCAGTTCGGTACTTTAATGGTTCTCTTATCATACTTTTTGTTTTATTATTATTTTTTTTAGGAAAAAAAAACTACAAATTGAACCAAATTAACAGCAATATTTTATTATTATGTTTTTAATAATTGTAAAACAAATCAATAATAAAAGTCCTGTAAAAGAATGTACATTGGTTTGAAGGAAAATGACTTTCAGTTTTTAACCATTTTTTCTGGAGAAAAATCAACATGTTTGCCTTTTCTGGCAGAAGTCAGGTTCTTTCTCGGTTTATTGTGCTTGATTTGCAAAATGCAGTAATAATCAGCTGGATATCCTCAGCCTAATAATAAACTATATAGGTTAATATAATCACTGGCTTTAATTGTTGATACAGTGAAGTAAAGGCATTTTTAATGTTTAAGATTTATTTAGGCTACTGCAAACAAACAAATACAGTTTTTAATGTAACTGAATGTGTGTTTATTAAACTATTAATATTATACTAATTTATATAGACCTTATGTGATTGACTGCTAGCATAAGTATGTGGATAATGTACCGTTAGTAGATTTGTCTTTCTGCAGTTAATGCACTAAGAGATGCTTAGCCAGATTGCT
>CAIGQQ010004325.1:4250273-4275912 GCA_903798035.1 Danio albolineatus | reverse complement strand
ATTCATTTGTTACTTTAAGTAACAACTCGACCTCGTCGTCTGTCCTCAAAAAGACCTCTCTTGCTTTCTTTGCCATCGCGTTCATCGTTCAACCAGCGTTTGTTGACTAACAATAACCAAATGCCGAGCGAGACGCATGCTTCCTGTTTATACTTGAACGCGCATGCCCAGAGTGTGCGAATGGTCACGTGATATACGTTTCTGGTGGAGTAGTGTAGACGGAGATCTGTTGAGACGCTGGGTGAAAACGCTAGTGTGGACGCGGATCATTTTCATGCTAAAACGCCGTTTTAAAACTAAAACGCACTAGTGTAAACGGGGCCTGAGTGCTGTCTTGCCTGTGCTCAGGCCGTGTGGGCATGTGATGTCCGGGTGTGCTCTGGATGTGCGCAGTCGTCCTGGTGTGTTTGTTTTGTTCGCGGCATGGTTTTTTCGTTCACAGCACTTCAGACTAGTTGGGTTCAGTTTCGGTTAACGCTGTTATCGGAAACATGCATGCCGCATGTGAGCGCACGGTAAGGTGTTTTAATTTATCGTGTGCTCTTGTCTTGCATTCTGTTTATGTTGGTGTTGTCTAAGCACGTGGCTCAGTGTTTACAATGTGGCTGCTTTAGTGTTGCATTTTGTGAACAAGCGTGTTCTAATCTCGTTTTATCTGAGTACATGGCTTGTGTTGTTTGCTTGTGTCATGTGCTCTCCCGTCTATTGTCTAGTCCCACCCTGCTTGTTAACCCATTATGAGTTTATTGTGTTCACCTGTTTGTTTTTTAATTACTTCTGCTAATGACTTCTTCCTGTCTGCTGTCCTGTCCAGTTCATTGTCTTCCATTTGGTGTGTTTGAAGTCATTCCGTCTTGTGTCCAGTCATGCCATGCCAGCTCAGTTTTGATGATGTTGTTTTTTTTCCCTATGGGCTAATTTCTGTTTATTTTAGCAAAGATGAATAAATATCATTCATTGCATTGTAGAGTCCTCGCCTCTTCCCTACACCTGGACATAACAGAAAGGCGGTGAAAGTCCAGACAGCAGCTGAAATCTCTCAGTAGTTCTTCAGCAACCCTTTGCCCCTCCGTATTATAAATTAACATTAGATGCTTCAGTCCAACATCTACATTACCAGGATGATGAAGATGAAACCAGAGTGGACATCTCAGCAAGACAATGATCCAAAAGACAACCAAGGAAACTCTCAAATGCTTTCAGAGAAAGAAAATCAAGCTGTAGAATGACCCAGCCAATACCCTGACTTGAATCCAATATAAAATACAAATTAAAGATCAGACTTGATAGATGAAACCCACAGAACCATCAAGTTTTTACACCGTTGAAGTCTACGAAAAACTCGCACCTGAGCAGTTCATGTGGCTTCATTTCTCCATATGAGAGGTCAACCAAGATCACCAAAACGCCTTGTATATAAAGTATTCACTGTTATTACACATAACTAATTCGTCAGATTTTTTTGGTTTTGTTTTATTTTTATGTATGTGTTGTTTGGGTTTTTACCAACATCTGGTTCAATTCCATGTCAACAGCTCCTTTAGAAATATTATTCCCAGAAAAAAACATGAAGTGTTCAATACTTCTTTATCCCAGTGTACATTGTTTATAACAAACACTATATACACATAAAAATTAAAAAAGTACATTTTGATTATATGACGACTTTAAGAGTGGCTGATTTTTATTTAATGATTCTTTATTTTGATTGTTTTTGGATATTTATGTGTCACTTGTTTATTTATTAATGTTTGCATTTATTCCAAAATTCATTATCAGGATGTGAACCGGCTGAATCAACCTCTAGCCCTCTTCCATTCCCTGAGTCAGTCGCGTGCCCGTGAGGAGGCTCTTCACTTTGGCAGATTCACCTTTCTATCCTTCAATACCAGCCTGCCATCATCATCTGGCCTCAATTCTACGGACACACCTCTGTTAGCTTACCTGCGCTCCTGGGGCTGCGTTCACTTCCTCGTTCTGTTTAATTTGGGATCTGAACCTCACACTATGGACCCAGACTGGGCACCCAGTCTACCTGAAGGTGGAGTGTTTGTAACCAGCACAGGTCTTGACCGATACGGCCCCGTGTCTCTAAACACAATCAAAATGCAGCCACACGAGGCCGTTGTCATCAAACTTTTTGAATCTGACAGCTCTTCCTGAGATTAAAGGCCTTCCTTATTACGATGTTAAAGATCTTCAGGAGTCATATTCACAAAACATTTAAGGCTAAAAGTAGCTAGAAAATCTTAAAAATAATGGGCAGTCCTAAACAGGCAACACAGGCTCATTCTGAAAATGTACCCCTATATACATTTCTGGTGATCGTGAATTATGTAGCCAAAAGTATGACTGCATTTCGTTTTTAAAATGACCGATACGAGGTGGTATGGTGCTGTTCCTTTCCACGCTTACCAGCTTACCTCCGTATGGAGGGCTTTCTTGCTGTTATCAGTTTGTTCAGTAGCTCACCATGTACGGCGGCAGACTTGAGATGCAGAGAGGAGTTGACCGCGACAACGGGGTTCAAGTCCGTTAAAACACAATTCCAGAAAGACAAAAACAGAAGCCATAAAATAAAATAAACAAGTAAATAACTGGGTGATAATGTGGTAAAATCAGGCAAGGGCTTTTCTTTTTCTGGATTGCTTTTTAAAATTGTCAGTTGGGTTTCATTCAATTCAATTCATCTTTATTTGTATAGCGTTTTTACAATATAGATTGTCAAAGCAGCTTCACATGGATTATAGTAAATTGAACCTGTCAGTCCAGTTTTCAGTGTTGAAGTTCACTATAGTTCAGTTCAGAGTGGTTTAATATTTACTGTTGAGAGTTCAAACACTGAAGAGTAATACATTGATTGGGTTTAGGGAAATGGGTGGGCACTTGGTACAAAGGGGCCTCTGGAGGATTCGAGAAAACAAAAACTGCAAAAAAACGTAGCGACTGGGACGTATTTGACTCTCTCTCTCTCTCTCTCGAGAGAAATGTATATAGCAGTACTTTTTTTTAAATTTAGCAACATTTGACCACAGTGAGCTTTTATTGAGGCATCGCTAGGCCCACACAGAATCTGTGCTCAAAGAAATCCACAGATTTCTGCAGATTTTTAGCCCATTGTTGAGTTTATATACTTGTGTAAATGTGTATAAATTTAGATTTCAAGAGTTCCCACTTAGATATGCTTAGTGTTTATAGCAGGTTTGGCATGCTGTTCCGGGAGGGAACCCTGAGCTCAGAGATACTTGAGCCCAAGGCTCCCACCGGCCAATAAGCATATAAGGGATCCGAGATCAGGTAGGTCTCAAGAGCTCCCCCTTGGAAAAGGGAGGAAAAGGAGGAGATGGGGTGGAAGGGGGTATTCTTCCAAAACGAAGATAGAGCAGTGGGGAAAAAACAATCCATTTAATGTAAACTAGGATCACTCTGATTGAATTATTACTGATTACAGATGAGCAGCCAGTCGTGCTCAATCATATCACATGCTCCTCGAAATTAGTTTATGAAACTTCACTTATTTAGTATTTAAATTAATTTCACTAACATTATTGTGATATTATACTAATAGTATAATTAAAATGTTCATATGATTTATTTTCAATGCAGTTTGTAAAGTCATATTTTCTGTCTTTTAATAGATATATTTTATGAGAGACTTGCTTTGTTTACCAAATAAGTGGATCTGATTTGCATTGTGAACATTAAATAAAAGTAAAACATGTATTAAGAAATATGTTTTCAGATTGATTGATTGATTTATTTATTTATTTATTTATTTATTTATTTAAAACTACCAAAAAAAAAAACCTAACAAAAATAGCTTTTAAGAATATATGATGAGTTTACTTTAGATGCAAAAACCTCTAAGAGCCTCAGTGCCTAAGTTTCTCAGGCTGTTGTGTGTCGTTTCAGTAATTGTACTCTTACTGCAAATAATTTATTGTTTTCATAGCATTTAAAGTGAAATAACATTTAACATAACATTTCAGACGACACTAATTGAATATGCAAATATATGTTAATTTGTATGCATATATATCTACTTACATCCATGTATCTTATGCAAATATCTATAATTACAAATTTGGCAATATTTATATAATTATCAAAATAAAAATAAACAAATAAATACAAATACACATATTTAAAAGTGTTAGAAATACATTTGCTTTGTAACATTACAAATTATAAAACTAGGAGCAAGGATTATAGATTCGTTCATTATTCATTTTCTTTTTGGCCTAGTCCCTTTATTAATCCAGGGTCGCCACAGCTGAATGAACCACCAACTTATCCAGCATATGTTTTACACAGCAGATGCCTTCCAGCCGCAACCTATCACTGGGAAATATCCATACAAACTTATTCACACACATACACTATGGCCAATTTAGCTCACCCAGTTCACCTAGTATACCGCATGTCTTTGGCCTTGTGGGGGCAAACCGAAGCACCCAGAGGAAACCCATGCGAACACAGGGAGAACATGCAAACTCCACACAGAAATGTTCGAACCAGCGACCTTCTTGCTGTGTGGCGATCGTGCTACCCACTGCACCACCGTGACGCCAACTCTAAATACAACTCTGCACTTTAAAATCTTAATTTTGTTTCAATATTTTTTAACAATGTTTTTAAATAGGCAATAAAATATCATGCTCTATTAAGTTCCTTTTCAATAAATATCTGACAGAGACGCTTCTCCTCCTCATCAGCCAATTAATGTATGCATAGTTATAAGCATGATGACATCCTCCATATCATCAAAGTCAACCCTGCCCTCACTCTTAGCTTAAAGGGACAGTTCACCCAAAAATGAAACTTCTATCATCATTTACTCACCCTTCACTTGTCCAAAACCTATTTGAGTTTCTTCGTTCTTGATAATAAAAGAGGACATTTTGAAGAATGCTGGTTGCAGGGACTCATCAACTTCAATGGTAATTTTTACCACAACAATTCCAGCAACCAGAATTCATCAAAATGTCTTCTTTTCTATTCAACAGTTAAAAGAAACTCATAAAGGTTTAAAATTACAGGAAGGAAAGTAAAAATGAGGTAATTTTTATATTTGTTTAAACTATCCCTTTAAGACTTCTCCCTGTTTCTTAGTAAAGTTTGCCTCTGCAGCTTTGTGTACTGTACTTTTTTTTTTAAAGAGAAAACCTAGCTTAGTTAAAACCTTTGGTCTCCCTTTATATTCAGTGGCCTTATCTAAAATGTACTTACACTGGAATAAATCATGTTACGATGTGCTTATTGTGTAAATACACCTTTTTACATTGTACTTTGATTAAATACCTGCATGTAATTGTGTCTGTACGTCTGTACATTATGAACACAGTAAGTACAGTGCATTTTATGTAGTTTGATGAAAGTACACAGTTGTTACTTAATACAGGCCACTTAATACAAAGTGGAACCAAACCGGTCACTGCTGTTTAACTCTTAGTGGCAGGATGAAATGTTTTGTGAATACAGTCCCTGATGTTTAGTATTAGCTGTAACTACACAGACACAGCTGATGGATTTCTGCATCTTTATTATGTAAACCATCCCTAGACATTACAGTGTTTAACTCTAGACATGCTTTCCTAGCCTGCATGTTATTTATAGGCAAATGGCCAATATGTCCGTTTTTTTGTTCTAACATTGCCAATTTGAATTAGGCATCGGTTTGTTTGCATGAAATAATGTAAATTAAAGTGTGAGCAAATTTAGCACCACATACAGTAGCTGCCATGTTTCTTCCTAACTGAAAAATGCTTTGTCATGTTAGAGTGTGTGTAACATATCTATTTTAGTGATTATTTGTTTGCTTGAAAAATGGTGTAGAGATCTTTCAACACAGGATCATTAGAAATAAGTTCATCAGCCTACTTTATTGTAAAACTACAAAACATACTTCAGCATACACTGATTTGTGTTAGTACAACATGCAGAAATTAAGCTAGCTTATTACTCATCACAAATTTAAGTGGATTGAACATAAAACAATTAACTTGTCACAAAAATACTCAGGAACTGTGTTGTTTCAGCTCATTTTAAATAAGTAGTTTGAACTTACAGCAACCATAGTTTTGTGAGTGTACATTTGACAGCAGTTTGTATTTAAAATTAATTCTACAGGTCAGTACATGGGCGCCGCTAAGGGGGGGAAAGTTAGGACGATTCTAAGGGCCCATGCACTCTAGGGGCCCACAGAGATCTGCTTTATAATTAATAACAGTACTATAATGTAATATAAATTATGAATGTATCTCTAAATTACAAGTAAAACAATTTATTAGAAATGAAAAATAAAAATACGGCTTATATCTGCCCCTCGTGTCTGTCACAACTGTCACTGTCAAATTGCACCCCCCTCCTTTCTCTGTATGGTTCAGTCCATCAGTAGCGGGAAGAGAGTTGAGTGCGATTGTCAGGTAAACTGTCAAAGCAGCGATGACCTCGAGGTTAACATCAGCTGCGTCCCAAATCGCATATGTATGCACTATTCTACGCCATTTTTTATGTATAAATAGTGTAAGTAGTGCGTTCACACTGAAAACTCTAACAATAATGCACTTTATTTACCCAGATGATGCACTCATTCAGCCGGTAAACAGAAGTGTGTAATGATGGACACTTCACACACTCAAGGACAGCAGCTTTGTGCACGTAACAGAAGGGGCGGAGCTATCACGCGCACATGTTGGATAACTTTATTTATTTTGGACTGTGAGAGCAGTATTCTCCTGTGAGAGTGATTATAGTGCCTCCCGATGGTGAATGCGTTTACACTCATGCCAGGTAAGCTATTATTTGGTATTTTGGTCGTTTATTTCATTAGCTGCATCCCAAATGACACACTATACACTAAATCAATAAGACACAAAATTATACTACAATGAGACTCATAAATAAGAAATGTTCTTTTGTTTAAACTGACCATTACTTAAATGGCAAAACCCTGGCCTTCTTGCCGGCAAATAATAAAAAAAACACTGCAAACCAAATAAACACAACATAAATACATTTGAATCGGTCTATTGATTAACCTGACAGTAACTTAAATTCCAAGTGCCAAATGCCTGGCCTTCTTGCTTGCAAAATCCTCAATCAAAGTGTACATTGTATGAGATTTTTTGTATTTTTTGTATTTTGTATTTTTGTACTACATTTACATTTGAACAATACATGTAAATCATCTGCTAGCTACAGTCATGGCCGTTCTCTTACTAAATATTGATAAGTAGTGGACAAAATCAATAATAAAATGCATACGTCAGTATAACTACATTGCAGACAAAGAGTTTGGATAGCTAGCTTGGTAGTAGGGGGCCCATCCTCGTATTTTATTCATGTGGCCCAAAATTGCTAGTGGCGCCCCTCAGTATGACGACAAAAAATGTTGTTCCTCTCCACAATGATGATATTAGCCTGTTAGGCAGCACTTATAGTGATTTACACCTATCTTAGTTTCAGTTCTTGACCCCAGTGAGCTACAAACAAAAATTAGGTATCATTGGAAAGAAGTCCAAACCACAGAAAGTTTCATGCTAAAACATTCATTCATTCATTCATTTTCTTTTCAGCTTAGTCCCTTTATTAATCCGGGGTCGCCACAGCGGAATGAACCGCCAACTTATCCAGCATTTGTTTTACGCAGCGGATGCCCTTCAAGCCACAACCCATCTCTGGGAAACACATCCATACATTCTCATTCACACACATACACTATGGACAATTTAGCTTACCCAATTCACCTGTACCGCATATCTTTGGACTGTGGGGGAAACCGGAGCACCCGGAGGAAACCCACACAACCCTATGCTAAAACATATAAAAAGTTATATGTTATAAAGTAACGAGAATGAAAAATTGGGTTCAATATTTGTTTTTCTATATGAAATCAGTCATGTAATCTAGAAAAAAAAAAATGTCTTGAAAGCCAAGTGTCTCATGAGTTTATATTTCAAATTTGATGAAGACAGCAGGCTAAACTAGATTTCTTCAAAACGTTTTCAAAGACTATATCGGAGTCCTTCTCTTCTTCACCAACAGAGGTGCTTTCTCAAAAATGATCTTCCCAAACTAAAACAGTAACAGTTGCTAAATAATTTGGTCTACATTTACAGTTCATGTATCTTTGGAAAGAAGACACTTTATTATCCATCATCTAGAGCAGGGGTCACCAACATCCCAGCTAACAGGGAACGTTTCCAGAACATTCACTAACGTTCTTTAAAAGTTGTGTAAATGTTAGCACAGAACGTTATTTATGGAACGTTTTTAGAATGTTCTCATAACGTTGTTAACATTCTTTTAACGTTGTTAGAAAGTTCTTGGAACATCTTCAGGACATTATTTGTACTTGATGAACGTTCTCATAATGTTGATGGAAAAACGTTCTTATAACAAAGTTCTTGGAACATCTTCAGGTCATTATTTGTACTTGATCCTCGTTGTCACAATATTCATAAAAACATTCTTTGAACAAAGTTCTTGAAATGTCTTTAGGACGTTATTTGTACTTGATGAACGTTCTCATGATGTTGATGAAAAACGTTCTTAGAACAAAGTTCTTGGAACGTCTTCAGGATGATATTTGAACTTAATGAACGTTCTCATAATGTTGATGGAAAACGTTCTTAGAACAAAGTTCTTGAAATGTCTTCAGGATTTTATTTGTACTTGATGATGTTATCACAATAAAAACGTTCTTATAACAACGTTCTTGGAACGTCTTCAGGACGTTATTTGTACTTGATGTTGTCACAATGGTCATAAAAAACTTTCTTATAACAAAGTTCTTGAAACATCTTCAGAACGTCATTTGTACTTGATGAACGTTCTCATAATGTTGATGGAAAACGTTCTTGGATCAAAGCTCTTGGAACGCTTCAGGATGTTACTTGTACTTGATGAACGCTGTCACAATGTATACAATAAAATGTCACAAATAAAAAAAAAAGTTATAGACACTTAAGTAATGTGTAAAAAAAATTGCACTGCACTAAACATTTAATTATTTCATAAACAAATATCTGAAATTAGTCCATTGTATAGTAGTCTATTGTAAACAATATGTCTCCAGAAGAAATAGTGACATAAATGAATAACCATCTCTAATTCAACACTGTGCTTTTGGACTAAATATGCTAAAGGACGTTGTTCTGAGAATTATTCATTCATTCATTTTCTTTTCGGCTTAGTCCCTTTATTAATCCGGGGTCGCCACAGCGGAATTAACTGCCAACTTATCCAGCATTTTGTTTTACGCAGCGGATGCCCTTCCAGCCGCAACCCATCTCTGGGAAACATCCATACATACTCATTCACACATACACTACGGACAATTTAGCTTACCCAATTCACCTGTACCAAATGTCTTTGGACTTGTGGGGGAAACCGGAGCACCCGGAGGAAACCCACGCAACCACGGGGAGAACATACAAACTCCACTTGAACCAGCGACCTTCTTGCTGTGAGGCGAGCGTGCTACTCACTACGCCAACGTGGTGCCCTTCTGAGGATTATTATCTTTCAAAATAAATTATGTTCTACAGCAATGAATGCGTGTGTGTCTTGTTATTACGATGATAAGTAGATATATCTTATAAACGTGTTCTGTACAACTTACACAAATTTAGCAAATACAATCTTTATAGTCTTCTATAAGCTTCTAATTGAAAAAAAAACAACTAGCTACAACGGCTGCTTGAGGGTTGTACTGTAGCTGATGTATAGGTTGTCAAGATTACTTGTGTTCTTCTTAACGATCGACGTGGTCTGTTCAAATTGAAGATGTCTTTGATTTGCATTCAAAAATGTTTCTTTCACCTCTCTATCTCCATATGGACGACGTATAACAGAATGTGGTTTAAGCAACGTATTTCAGATTCACAAAAATGTAAACAGCGCCCTCTAGTGGATTTGTCATCTGAAACTCTCAGTCAAACACTTCACAAAATTCCAGGTTGAGTCATGTCTTTTCAATGAGTCATGTATTTTCAACCAACAGATTTAAATATTCTTTGTTCCTTGTGCTGTTAATTTGCTGAACTTTAATGGGAAGCTGTACTATTATTGTTGTTTAATGTTTGTCTTAAGTGTGTGGGGTATGTATTTTGTCATTCACTCGTTCTCCATTTTCATATTGAACAAAATAGAAAGATACAAATTTGTCTGCTGATTATAATGACAAATTATAACCATCTTGGCTCAATAATCTTTGGAGCTCAAACATACTCTCTTCCATCTGCTCATTATATATCGCAATACAGATGACATTGATCCAGCAAAGGAGAACAGAACATTCTGCATTCATTCAAAAGCATTCTTTTTTTAAACGCCTAATAAAGCCAGAGCAGAGGGAGGGACTTTTACTGGCTTTCATACTAACTTTTCACTTGACAAGCTCTTCGTACAGGGAATTAATCAAATCAGATGTTCATAAATCAGACTTCGCTGTTGAAAGCGATTCCTCTGTTAGTACTTCGGCTTATATCATCTGCAGATGGTTACAGTTTTCAATACATAAACATGGAAATTAATCAGGAACTCAAAAAAAAAGAGACTTGTTTGACATTCTGAATTCAATTATAACGTTGTGTTATGTATGTATGTGCCAAGTTTAAATCAAATTAGCATAATATATATTTAATTCAATGTGAGTCTGAGTATGTTATGGTTGTTGGAACTAAACAGTCTAGTTTATCACACACAGCTCTTTATGGTTTACAGATAATATTTTATAAAGAGAGAATATGCAGGACATTTTCCAGGCCCAAAGCCAGCCTGGTAAAAAGGGTGTTTCTTTTTTATCAAAAAGTGGACCTTTTTGCAGTTATACGCCTCATTTTTTATTTAATTATGAGACTTAGTCGGATGATCAAAATAACCACAATTTTTGTTGCACCAAATATATTTCCTAAAGCAGGGATGTCCTAGCTCGGTCCTTTAGTTCCAACCCTAATTAAACACACCTGGGCTAGCTAATCAAGCTCTTACTAGGCTTTCTAGAAACATCTTTGCAGGTGTGTTGAGGTAAGTTGGAGCTAAAATCTGCAGGACACCGGCCCTCCAGGACCGAGTTTGGACACCCCTGTCCTAAGCATTTAAAATAAAGAAATGTGAAAAAAATACTTATTTTTAAAATACAAATTTACTACATAATCATTCGAAAAAATAGGAATCTGTTAAAGTTTTAAATTAAAAGCTGTAGCCTATGGTCATTTATTAGGCACAGAAAAAACTGACCAGCACATTCAACTGTCCTCAGTCAAAATTTGGCCATTTGAATAAAAATTTATGAAAACATAAATAATAATACACCGTAAAACCCAACAGTCAACTTTATCAAATGAAATGAGAGTAGTTGACTCACAATTGTACTGAACGTTAATTCTACTCATTTGAAAATTTTAACTTAGAGTTGAAGCTAATGAGTTAATTAAGTACCTCATTATTTTAACTTAAATGGAGTAAGATCACAGTATTATCGATTAGTTTTTAACTCAAATGGTTTATATATCCTTTTTAAGAACCAGCATAAATGCTGGAAAATATGAAAAAAAAACATATGACTGGAAAAATCATGTTTTTTTTTTCTTCTGTCAAATAAAAATAGCGGGCAGGAATTTAGAAAAGTTTTTTTAAGCTACATATTATGACTTTATTTAAAAATTAATGGTCACAATTTATTTTGATGGTCCGTTTGCTGATTTTAATTTACATTGCAAATAATTCTCATTAGATTATAAGTAGACTGTTAGGTTGGGGTTGGGGTTAGGGTTGGGGTTAATGCTAGGGTTAGTGTAAGTTGACATGTACTTGCAAAGTTTCTTATAGTCAGTTAAATGTCTGTTGAATGTCTGTATCAACAGATGTTAAGTAAACAGTCTACTAATACTCAAATGGACCATCAAAATAAAGTGTTACCAAATTAATTTTAGAATCAGTTCCATTTGAATGATGTATGTGTTCTTTTCTTCAGGCTTCATTTTTAAGTTAATTCTTTCTTTTCAGGGTTTTAGTACTAATCAAGGAACAAACTATTGATTTCATAATTAATTATTAAAGCATAACAATAATTAAAATAAGCATATACATTAATAAGACATGGTCGTGGAAGCGAATTTGTAATTCAAATTATGCCAACCCAGGCCCATTCTGAGAACGTAGTCCTGAGTACGTTTCTTGAGGCCGCGGAATACGTCCAGGGAGGTACATCTTTTTGCACCTTTTTTTTTCGCAAATCCACGAGAGGCCGCTGCGGATGCTTTTTGAGATCTCAAATGTCTCTCGCGAGTGCCGTTCACGCCTGCTGTTCTCGAGTAAACCCACCAGAGGCCGCTGTCGGCTGACTGTTTGGCTGGCTGACTGAATGACTGACTGACCATCCAATCGACTGACCCACCCTCCCCCTTCCCTAAACCCAACCAAAATTTTATTGATTGACCCACCCACACACTTCCCTAAACCCAACCAACAACTTTCAAAAAAACAATCCCTCGTCTCATTTTTACCACATTTTCAGACATTACCACATTCTCACCCTGTTATTTGCTGGTTTATTTCATTATTTGGATTCTGTTTTTGTCTTACCTGCTTTCTAAAAGCACTCCTCGCCGGACTCAAACCCCATCATCATGGTCAACTCCTCTCTGCATCTTGAGTCCGCCGACGAACACGGCGAGCTAACGGGACAAACTGGTTGCAGCGGGAAAGTCGTCCACATGAGGTGAGTGGTCGGCTCGTAAGCGCGAAAAAGAAACTGCGTCACACAGCCCCGTAGCGTTCGTTAAAAAAAATGAAACGCAGCCATACGTACCTCTGACCACGTAATGTGCGGTCTCCAGAAACGTTTGTGGGACTACATTTTCACAATGAGTCTGTGTTTAATTATGCTCATAGCTCCATAGTTTAAAATAGGCTAACCATCAGTTAAACTATAGACTAGTATAAGATGCTGTCAAAATAAATAGGCTATAAAATACACAGTTGATCACTTAGTCCTATTCAAATATTACTTAAAAACTGTACTGAAAGAAAAAAGCACAAGAAAGTATTCCGCTTTGAAACAGAAACTTATTTTATCAACGTGCTTTAATTTTAGGCAGTTATTTAATATTTTTTTGTTACAAAAAAAATAGAGTTAGCCTACTATAGAAATTTTATGTCGACATGGATCTGAACTGTATTGGTCTACCGGCGAGCGTGAGCGGAATGTTACGGAGCGCTTGATTTGGGCAGTTCGAACGACCATGGAGGAATGCGTCACACCTCTCTGCTTTTGCTTTCCTCTGGCTGCTACAGTATATCAGTTATTTTACATTAGACCATATTGTGCTTTGTCGCGCATTACTGGAGAAAGGTGCGACACCACTTTAGATCACTCGCGCATTCTCAGTAGCCATATCTGTAGCAATCAGTTTCCTTAAATGGTTTGAGTTGCCTTAACTTTTACTGGGTATTACAGTACTCAATTGGTTTGAGTTCTCTTCATTTATTGGATTTTACTGTGCTCAAATTGCTTCATTTACTTAAATGGATTTAGTTTATAGTGCCTATTAGGATTAGTTTTAGCTTTACAATTTTTAAAGTATTAGCAAATAATGAATTCATTATCTGTTAAATGAAACTATTCAAATTGACATTAATAATTCTTATTATTGAGGCATATATTAATAGTTAGTTTGTGTGTTAATAAATGCTTTATTAAGTCGACTTCATCCAGTTTTGTGACCTAATCTAAAAAGTGAGGACTGTTTATGCTTTATAAATCCCTCAAAAATGACAATTAAAGTCTCAGTTAGATTCTAAACAGGAAAAAAGAAAATAAATGACTATTCCTTTCTATTCATTTGAAGATACATAACTAAAACCATATGAAATGAAATCTTTGCAACCTTATCTAAAATAAAACTGTACAGTTTAAACATCACTAAATAAACATTGAAATGTTGCATCATAATAAATTGTTAAATTATTGTATTGTTGTTTTTTTTCTCATGTTGTATTTTGACACACACAGCAATGTTTAAAATTACAGTCAGTAATTGTATTTTTACATAAGATTGCAAGATTTTTAATGCTCCTTTGATACTGAGCCTTTAATTTTAATCTATAAGGGATTCATGAAGCATAACTAGTCCTTACTTTAGATTAGGTCACAAAACTGCAAGAAGTTGAGTAAGTAAAGCATTTATTAACATACACAGCTTATTATTTAGGTAAATAGTAAAGACTTGAGATGCAGAGAGGAGATGACCACGACGACGGTGTTTGAGTCCATTATAAATGTGCCTGCAAGTCAAGAATAGAGCATTTGTAGCTGCAGTTGTAAACTACTTACTAACATTTGTTAATGTAGAGTTAATGCTTAGTCGATAATGAATTCACTATATGCTAATGCTTATTACATGTTTTATAGTGTGTAGTTATTATAAAGTGTTACCAAATGTTTTACTAAAACATTATTCTAAATCTTGGACCATCTTGGACCAAATGTTTTTTTCTATTTAAAAACAATAGATTACTTCACTTATGTCAAATTGTATGTTTTCTTGCACAGCTGCATGTTGGACTTGTGGAAAATTTTTGTTAGCATTGAGCAAAGCCGATTAGCTGTCACTACGAAGGAACAGCCAACAGAGTATTCCGCTTTGTCTTGAAGCCTTTTTCGATGGGTTATCTTTACAGTTTATGATGGCATAGCAGTCAAAATAGGACAAATGAGCTCAATTATGGAACAAATTCTGGACCTGAACTCCCCCTGACTTGGGACCTCTTTTCTGTGGATGAAAATGTCCTGTTGCTATCAGAGGTCAGAGGAGAATGTCCAGACTGATTCAGCCGAGAGAAAATAATCCATCAAAAAGCAAAAACAAAAATCAGCTTTAAATTAGTTTGCAGTGTATCCAAATACGAGGATTACATGCTGATACAGCGACTTCTGGAAATGCAATTTGAAGAATGATTTCATTGCTTGTCGTTCAACTAATGCGATATATTTACTATCCTGTCTCTGTGATTTTCAATATCTGGGGAAGACCAATCGACCATAAAGATTTTGCATTAATGAAGACAGAAGCCCCATAAATAGAGCTGACAGTTAATCAATTTATATCTTTGTGATTTGAAACCTTTCTATTTTCTTTCTGGATCTACTTGTGAATTATCAGTGAAGTGCTGAATCTTTAATTGAATTCACTAAATGCACTTGTGTTGATGAGTTTGTTTAGAAAATGAACCTGTTTCAATAGCATGTAGCTGAAACAGTTGATTCTAACATGGAAAGAGCATTTGTTTTGCATGTCTTTAAAATAAATTAAGACTGCTATGACTGGGTATGTAATCCTTTTATTTTGAGACACCACAAAAAAACTTCAAGATGTAGAACTTCTACATGGACTCTATTGTTAAAGAGAAATCGTGTTACATGTGATTGGAACTACTGTAAGCACAATAGTGGACCATTTCCACTGAGTGGTACGGTACGGTACGGTTCGGTATGCTTTTAAGGCCGTTTTCACTGTCTAAAAGCATACCGAACCATACCGTACCACTTTTTGGTCACCCTTTGCAAAGGGTCCCAAGGGTACCAACTAGTGACCAAAATGCAGAGCTAGACACGCAGCTGAACGCTATTGGTTTACAGAGATATGTCATTTGCTCGCGCAACAAGCCAGAATGAAAACAAAGGACCCGCCATGTTTAATACACAGGCCTGAGACAAAACTCCGAAATAATCTAAACATATAATAATGAGCTATGGTCGACCCGAGCTCAAACAAACCTTGTCATCGTCTTGAACAGCCACAAAGCCAAGAAGAAGAGCAGATTCTTATGGGTTACGAGCCCATAAGCGCGAGCGCGGGTGGTTTTGCTTTGTCGCTTGCGCTCATGTGCGCGTCAATATTTGAAATAACAAACTTCTTAACGTGGACTATTATAAACTCCGAATGATGGAATTACTCTCCAACGAGAGAATAATGACGGAGAGGCTACATGTGCTGGTGAAGATTAAAGACACAGATGAGAGGTTTGCACTGACTGTGGGCTATATTTCGTATTGTTTTTGAACCTAAATAAGGCTATATGTATGCTGTGTGCAGTTTTTCTGTAATTTGGTTACATCGGAGACTGTGTGGGGCTGTATGTGTTCATATATGCTGCATTTATTTGTTTATTTTATATAATCGCGGACTATAGGCTATTTCGCATCATTGATCTAGTTATAATCAAATCATGTTCAGTCAGTAATGAACATTTTTACACCAGTGTTTATGTGTATAATAAAGCATCTGTTTTGTGAGAAGTGCTTCCCGTATGATTTGTGAAAGACCCATAAAGCTTTACTGTAGACATTTCCTCGAGCGAAAATGACGTCGACTGAAACTTTCTGTCGTACACCACGCCCACCAAAAGAGTACCCATTAGCAGTGGAAACACAAGCCTGATAAAGGTGACCCGTACCAACCCGTACCGTACTGTACCACTCAGTGAAAACGGGCCATAGGTGTCTCATGTCATCTTATGGCCCATTTCCACTGAGTGGTACAGTACGGTACGGGTCGGTACGGATCACTGTTATCAGGCTTGTGTTTCCACTGCCAAAAGGGTACCAGAGGCTTCTCCATTGTTTTTCGCGTATTTTTCGCTCCATTGTTTGTTCGATCAGTTGCCAGAAGCACTTCAGTAATTATGCACACATTATTATCATCAGCTCAAGAAGTTCATTATTTCAAATAAGTCATAGACTCAAATAAGTGAAACTGCTCGCGCTTTTAAAAAGGCTCCAAAAAAACAACCGGACATGGCAGATTTTGTTCTTCATGGCTTTGTGGCTTTTCATCAAGACGACGACAAGGTTTGTTTGAGCTTGGGTCAATCATGGCTTGTTATTATTTGTATATATTATAACGGTGTAATGTCTCGATTGTGTTTTTAAAAATGGCGGTTCCTTTGTTTTCATTGTCCTGCCTGTCCACGAGCGAGTGACATATCTCTCTAAACCAGTAGTGTTCAGTTGCGTGTCTAGCCCTTTTCTCATACTAGCTAGGTACCCTTTGCAAATGGTACCCAAAAAGTGGTACGGTAGGGTTCGCTTTTAGGTACCTTTTGACAGTGGAAACGGTCATAAAAGCGTACCTAACCGTACCTTACCATACCACTTAGTGGAAACGGGGCATTATCAGAATCAGAATCAGAATCAGTTTTATTGCCCAGTGTGCTTCACACACACAAGGAATTTGCTTTGGCTACAGAAGCTTCCAGTGTACATAAAGTGACAAGTAACAACACAGAATAATTATAAAAAAAAGAAGACGATAGACATTAAACAGAGATGCAGTCAGTCCAACGATCTGGATGTTGAAATGTATGTACAGATTTGTTATAAATATACAGGTTATAAGGTGCTATGTACAAATGCGTAAGTATTGCATTGTATATTGTTATAAGGTGCTGTGTACAGATGCGTATGAGAAAGTATTGCGCGTTTATTGCACAATAGGAAAAATATTAACTGTTCATGAGGTAGATGGCCTGAGGAAAGAAACTTTTCCTGTGTCTGGCAGTTTTTGTGCTCGGTGCTCTGTAGTGCCGGCCAGATGGTAACAGTTCAAACAGGAAGTGTGCTGGGTGCAAGCCGTCCAGGGTGATTTTGCGAGCCCTTTTACTCACTGTGGAAGAGTACAGTTCTTGAAGTGTAGGAAGGGTAGTGCCAGTTATTCGTTCAGCAGTCCGGACTATTCGCTGTAGTCTACGGAGGTCAGATTTGGCTGCTGAGCCGAACCAGTCAGTGATTGAAGTGCAGAGGATGGATTGGATGACAGCTGAGTAGAACTGCACGAGCAGCTCCTGTGGCAGGTTGAACTTCCTCAGCTGACGGAGGAAGTACAGTCTCTGCTGGGCTTTCTTCACAATAGAGTCTATGTGAGCGTCCCACTTCAGATCCTCAGATATGGTGGTGCCTAGGAACCTGAATGACTCCACTGCAGCCACAGTGCTGTCCGTGATGGTGAGTGGGGGGAGTGCAGGGGGGTTTCTCCTGAAGTCCACTATTATCTCCACCGTTTTGAGCGTGTTCAGCTCCAGATTGTTGTGTTTGCACCATAAAGCTAGCCGCTCCACCTCCTGTCTGTATGCAGACTCGTCACCGTTCCGGATGAGGCCGATAACAGTAGTGTCGTCTGCAAACTTCAGGAGCTTGACGGAGGGATCTTTTGCGGTGCAGTCGTTGGTGTACAGGGAGAAGAGCAGTGGGGAGAGAACACACCCTTGGGGGGCACCAGTATTAATGGTGCGGCTGTCAGAAGTGATTTTGCCCATTCTGACTAGCTGTTGTCTATCTGTCAGAAAGCTGGTGATCCACTGACAGACAGAGCTAGGAACAGAGAGCTGGGTCAGTTTGTGCTCGAGCAGTGATGGGACGATGGTGTTGAAGGCAGAACTAAAGTCCACAAACAGAATCCTTGCATAGTTCCCTGGTTTGTCCAGGTGTTGAAGGGTATAATGCAGTCCCATGTTGACTGCATCATCCACAGACCAGTTTGCTCTATAGGCAAACTGCAAGGGGTCCAGCAAAGGTCCGGTGATGTCTTTCAGATATGCTAGAACCAGTCTTTCAAATGACTTTATGACCACAGATGTTAAGCCAACAGGTCTGTAGTTGTTGAGTCCGGTGATCTTTTGTTTCTTCTGGATTGGGATGATGGTGGAGCGTTTGAAGCAGGATGGAACTATGCGCTGTTCCAATGATCTGTTGGAGATCTGCGAGAAAACGGGAGCCAGCTGGTCAGCACAGGTTCTCAGACAGGCTGGTGAGACACCGTCTGGGCCTGGCGCTTTCCTTCTCTTCTGTTTACTGAAGACCTGACGCACATTATCCTCACTGATCTGAAAATCAGGGGGGGAGAGGGAGATGTCTGTAGGTGTTGATGGCTGTGTAGAAAGATGGTCAGGGCGGGTGTGGGTGGAGGTAGGTAGAGGTGTTGATGGCTATGTAGAGGGTGTCTGGTCGAAGGTGTCAAATCTGCAGTAGAACGTGTTCAGGTCGTTAGCGAGAAGTTTACTGCCATCGATACTGGGGGGAGATGTTTTGTGATTGGTAATGGTCCTCAGACCAGACCACACTGATGCAGGGTTGTTAGCAGAAAACTGGTTTTCCAGCTTTTTGGCATAGTTCTTTTTAGCCACACCAATCTCCCTTGTTAAAGTGTTCCTGGTCTTGTTGTAGAGAATCCTGTCCCCACTCCTGTAGGCATCCTCTTTGACCTGACGAAGCTGTCTAAGTTTTGGTGTGAACCATGGTTTATCATTGTTAAATGATAAGTAGGTCCTATTAGGGATCCTCACAGAAACTGATGTATGATGTTACGGTCTCTGTGAGCTCATCCAGGTCTGTGGCTGCAGCTTCAAAAACACTCCAGTCAGTGCATTCAAAACAGGCTTGTAAGACCTGCTCTGTGTCGTTGGTCCATCTCTTAACAGTCCTTAATACTGGCTTAGTAGTTTTAAGTTTTTGCCTGTAAGTTGGTATAAGATGAACCAGGCAGTGATCGGAGAGTCCTAGAGCTGCTCTGGCCACGGAGCGATATGCATCTTTTATTGTTGTGTAGCAATGGTCCAGAATGTTATTGTCTCTGGTAGGGCATGTAATGTGCTGTCTGAATTTGGGCAGCTCATGTGTGAGTGTTGCCTGGTTAAAGTCCCCAAGAATGATAAAAACAAAGTCTGGGTGTTTCTGTTCGGTCTCTGTGATTAGATCAGCCAGCAGTGAAAGAGAAGTACTCACGTGCGCTTGCGGTGGGATGTAAACACTGGTCAGAATAAACGAGGAAAACTCCCGCGGCGAGTAGAACGGCTTGCAGTTAATGAAAAGCACTTCCACGTCAGGACAGCACATCTTCTTTAACACAGTTACATCCGTACATAACCTTCTGTTGATGTAAAAGCATGTCCCACCACCGCGCGTTTTCCCCGTTGCCTCCGTGTCGCAATCTGCTCTGTACAGCTGGTAGTCTGGTAGTTGTAATGCGCTGTCCGGTATGGCTTCGTTTAGCCAGGTTTCCGTGAAACACAGCGCAGCAGAGTTGTTAAAGTCCTTATTTATGCGTGTGAGCAGAAGTAATTCCTCCATTTTTTAGGAAGAGAGTGGAGATTTGCCAGATGTATGCTAGGCAGCGGCATTCTGAAGCCGCGCAGTCTGTTTTTGACGAGCGCGCCAGTTCGCTTGCTGCGCCTGCGCGTCTTCCATAGAGCCGCCGCACCGCCGAGTACAACGCTCTGCAGAACGCCGGAGAAGTCAAAAACCGGCTGGTGATCAATTGGTGTGCACTGCAGAATGTTCAGCAGCTCATCCCTGGTGTAACTGATCACGTTGGATGAACACAAAAGAGGAAAAACAAACAAAAACATTGCAACAGCTGAGGAGCTCCGTACCACGGCAGCCATGTTCGGCGCCGTCCGAAATATTATACAATAATATTTCCATCTATTATACGATCGTCTATTGGCTAGTAATTATATCTAAAAATAGTCTTTTAATACACGGTCTCAGGCAACATGGTGGCACAATGGGAAACGCTGTTGCCTCACAGCAAGAAGGTCGCTGTTTCAAGCCCTGGCAGGGTTAGTTGGCATGTTTCCCTGTGTTCGCGAGGGTTTACCTTGGGTGCTCTGATTTCCCTCACAGTCCAAAGACATACGGTCCAGGTGAATTAAATAAACTAAATTGGCTGTAGTGTGTGTGTATGCATGGGTGTTTCCCAGTGCTGAGTTGCGGCTGGAAGGGCATCCGTTGCGTAATAACATATTCTGGATATATTGGGGGTTCATTTCACTGTGGCGTACCGCTTTTTAATACAGGGACTCCTTTTTTATATTACCTCCCACTTCTCCAGGATTGCCGACGTCAGGCAATCGTGACAGGTAATCTGCCATGACATTGCTCTTCCCCGCATTGTATTGGATGTGGAACTTGGGTCCTTCATAGTGTTGATCCAGATTAGTGCCCTGTGATCTGTTTCCAAGATAAATTCTCTACTCAGGTCGTATCGCAAGCTCCCGTGGAGGTGTGAGTTCGAATCCCACTTCTGACACCACTTGTCACAAAGAGACATTGTTATGGGTAATGTGTGAAGCAACAAATAAGATGCTCAGCCGATGCAGTACTATGGTGCAAGGTGCGTTTATTTACAGCGCAAAGTGTCCAATCCATAAAATCCCCAAAATAAAGAAAATAAAGACAATAAAAAGAGAAAATAAATATGTACACAAAATTGGCTATCCAGACTCTCAATACTTCTACAAACGGTTACACCACTCTCCAGGTGGGAGTCGTAGGAGTTCGGAGTGAGAGTAGTGGCGTAACTGTTGGTAGAAGTATTGAGAGTCTGGATAGACAATTTTGTGAACTTTTATTTTGTTTCTTTATTGCCTTTATTTTCTTGTTTTGTTTATTTTTTGGTATATATTTTGACTACTTTATTTGGAGATTTTTGGGGGGGATTGGACACTTTGCACTGTAAATAAATGCACCTTTACACTATAGTGCTACGTCAGCTGGGCCATCTTTTTTTTTTTTATCTTGCTTGACACATTATAACAACGCCTCTGTGGGACAGGGACTAAGCCGAAAATAATCTGATTTTCTTAGGGTAAGAAAATGGCAATTTGATTCATTCACATATGACCGAAGGAATGTTAATAGAGGATCACAGCAAAAGAATATATTTTCTTGCTACATAAGTACAAAGTTGTAACACAGATTCTAGTCCATGACTAAGGTGTAGACCAGTTTTACAATTCAGAAGATAAACAACTGGAGATAGGGCAAAAGGTTTACCGATAACCCAAGGTTTCCATAATCCTAGAACAGGCCGTATCAGGCGCTGAGGTGGTCATAGAGGTGTGGAGAGCATGAGACTGGTTCCTGAAAGACGCCAGTGATTGATCCCATGGGCCAGCCTGTATACCCACTGGTGACGTATTCACACACATGCAATTTCTCCATGTTGGATGTCCAGCGTTCTCCAGCCTCCGGAGCCTAGACTGCAGCTCTGCACAAGATGTTTGGCCAGAAGAGAAATGGTTGTGCCCAACTGAGCCTGGTTTCTCTCTGGGTTTTTTGTCCTTCACTTTCTATAATTGGTGAAGTTTTATTCCTCACCACTGTTGCCACTGGCTTGCTTGGTTTGGCATTTGTGGATTTCCTCTCCGAAAATTAAACCACACTGAACTGAACTGAACTAAACTGAACTTCAACTATGAAAACTGGACTGACGCTGGACTGACAAACTGGACATGTTTCATTTTACTAGAACTTCTATGTTGAGCTACTTTGACACAATCTTGTAAAAGTGCTATAGAGGTAAAGATGAATTGAATTGATTTGAATTGATTTGAAATGAGTAATCTTCAGAACTAATTTGTGGATTTATTTCCAATATGTCTTAATAATGTCACCATCCCAGAATACATGGACCACAGTACCAACATTGCATTTGCACTGATAACAACATTGAGAAACAAACATCTTATTGAGACGAGCTGGTGTATACCGATGCCACAATATCTAAAATATGCCAGAGCAGACCAAAAGACATTCTTCTTCACTAAAATTTGTTCCGCAATCTTTCTCCCATATAACGTTCAAGGAGGTAAGGGAAGATAACATTGAGTAAAAAAAAAAAAGATTTATTTTGAGAGAAAATGAAGAAAACTATTGTTTTTCCATGTCAAAAAGATCAAGACATATTCTGCCATCCTTAAGGGACGATTCTAGAAAATTAGTAAAATTTGTAATTTGGTCAATTAAATACCTGTTTTAATAATTGAAAAACACATTTGTTTTTTTAATTATAGATCAGCTAATTGGACGACAACAGAATCTCAACTAACCACTTGTTTTAACTGAGATGCCCAGAAGAGCATATATGAACACAAAACACATCAAACAATCAAGCAAATGAGCGTCATCAGCTGCAGAAGAAGATCACATCAGTGGCACTCCTGTCAGATAACAACTGAAGCTACAATGCACATAAGGTCCCAAATTGCTAAATAATTCTTAAAAAACAGTGCTCTTAAAAAGTTTGCTCAAAAATGAAAATGATTTTATTAAATACCTCTGTGGCAAAAGTAACTTTTAAAAAGTAATATATTAAACGGAGTCAAATTTGGGTGGAGGGAGCGGTTAATATATTGCTGTTCTTTCCTCAATATTGTTAATTACTGACCATCTCATGTTGTGCCAATCCCCTGAGACCTTCACTGTAAAAAATGCTGGCTTCCACAGAATTCCTTCATGTTCCAACCCAGATCGATTACGTAAACTTAATTGTTTTTACAATTTTAAGTGCATTGAACATTTAAGTTGTCCAAAAAAAAACAGCTCAATAATTGTGTTGATTTAGTCTTTTCCTTTTTGCATTGCAATGACATGGTCTCTCAACAAATTACAGTACAAACAATAAAAGGGTAAATGTGAATGTGGTCCAGTTTCTTGCAATCAAACTCCCTAAGGTGTAACATACAATTTACAATAATTATCATGAAAACTGTAGCCATAGTTTTCATCAGAATATCCCTCCAGAGTACACTGCTACTGTATGAGTAGCGTGTCTTATCCAACACAATTACATAAGGACTTGTCAAATATTTGTTTTTGGAGAAGATGAACTATGGATTTTGAGCAGGAGACAAATTAGGTTACAAATTGCTCTGAGACTGTGCTGGAAATTCAGATGGCAGGGGCAGAACTTGGACTTAAATGATATTGGTTATCTTAATATGCTATTAATGACATTGCATCAGAATATTACACCACCCAAACATGTTTTTGCTTCTAATTCTTGACCAATCTGGCTCCCAGACAGAGGCTAAACATGGACCAAATCTGGGCCAAGTCTCAGCCAAGTCAATAATCAATAACTGGGCCTGATCTGGGCCAAGTATGTTGGTGTGTCATGACTGCAATGAAATTGATAAACCCATGAAGCATTGTGCTTTAGGCATGCTATGGGCATGCTTTTTCTCAAAGCGACCTGATTAGACCTGGTAAAATTTGCTTCTTTACTCAAAAAATGTGGGTCAAAATAGGCCAAGCTTACGGGACCCAAATCTAATTTTTTAACATCTGGGCCAAATACTTCATTTGACATTTGTGTGGAAAATATGGACCAGTTATAGGTACACACTCAGAAATAACAGTACACAAGCTGTCACGGGGGTGGTACCTTTTCTATAGCTACATTTGTACCTCACAGGTACACATTGGTACCCATATTTTGTACCCGTATATACTTTTGTACTTTTAAGGTACTATGAGGTACACTTTTGTACCTGTTAGGTATAAATAAATATTTGTTTGTTTGTTTGTTTGTTTGTTTGTTTGTTTGTTTGTTTGTTTGTCTGTCTGTTTGTTTGTTTGTTTGTTTATTTATTATTTAATTGCTATTTTGATCTAATTTATTTATTCTAATTTATTTATTTACTATTTTATTCTAATATTTAACTATTCTAATATTTATTCTAATATTTATTCTAATATTTAATAAATATTTAACTTTAAGGTAAAAATTTGGACATACTGTATAAAAGTGTACTTTTGAAAAGGTAATGCCCCAGTGGCAGCTTTTGTGTCTTTATTTCTGAGAGTGTATATAACAACCTGGGGGTTCTAGTGTTAAATAACATGAACACATTGATCTGTCACGTCTTGTATCATCAGTCTAGCCAAGTATTGTTGCTGATCATATCCATCCCGTTGACCACAGTGTTTCCATCTTATGATGGCTCTTGATGTCACAAAGCTCAAATCATTTTCAACCCGTTTCACTACATACTGTACACAAGTTGAGACAGGTCTAGTGCATGTGCTGCATTAAGTGCTTAGCGAGATCCGTTTTGAATTATGTCTGCCTGGCCTTGCAGAACAAACATAAGTCCAGAAATACCCTGTAAATCAATATCACTGTAAAACGATACTGTTTCCACAAGCATGCAAGAATTGACTTTCAAAGGTTCTCAGATGTTACTGACCCGATGTCCTTAAGCCATCACACATCGTACTTGGATTCGGCAATTTGTTTACAATGCTTGAAATATTTGGCTTGCTTTATCCTACTATAACCCAAACAATGTTTTCCCCTCTAACAATCTCCGAGATGATATGTGTATTATGTGTAAAAAGTGGAAATGATAAAGGATGTTTTATTACAATATCTTTTGCATTGGGCTATAATACTGTTGGTATCAATGAAGGGATAGTACGTATATGTCACATATTTTTGCTTAAAACTTAAATACATTATTTTAAAAACGAAAGGTTTTGAATGGGCATACAATACATGCTAATTCAGCACATCAAATAGAATATTAATATAATATATTTTTCATTCATTCATTCATTCATTCATTCATAAACACAACCATTAAGTTAAAACGTGCAATTTAAATGTAATTTAAAAAATAACCCAACGTTGGGTTTGTTGAAGTTTAACCCTACATTGGGGAACATAAACCCAGCGTTTTTTTTAAAGTGTACCCAGTTTTGCTAAAAGCATTTATTTTATTTTATTTTATTTTATTTTATTTTATTTTATTTTATTTTATTTTATTTTATTTTATTTTATTTTATTTTATT
>CAIGQQ010004325.1:4215465-4232370 GCA_903798035.1 Danio albolineatus | reverse complement strand
TGTGTGTGTGTGTGTGTGTGTGTGTGTGTGTGTGTGTGTGTGTGTGTTTGTATGAGAGTGTATGGATGTTTCCCAGAGATGGGTTGCAGCTAGAAGGGCATCCGCTGCGTGAAACAAATGCTGGATAAGTTGGCGGTTCATTCCGCTGTGGCGACCCCAGATTAATAAAGGGACTAAGCTGAAAAGAAAATGAATAAATGAATATTTCCATATGAATGTATCACTGCATTTACAACTTTTTTCATACTTATAATCAAACAAACTTAAGAAAAAAAACCTTGCATCAGTATATCAATGGGCATTTAAGTCACAATGGATGTTAATATTTCTTTGTCTGATAATGTTCAGGAAGACACTTTGGCACAGACATACATTTTAGATTTATGGCACAGAAAATGGCCCACTTTGCTTCTGAAGGCGACATCAACACGGTCGATCTTGAGGACAAAGAAAATATGATACCAATATTCTCAAGAAAACTGTAAACAAAGACACGTGTAATTGTTTGGGATGGAGTGATAACACAAGGCCATTAAGGGGAAAGGGGAAGAATACTATCTGTTTTCTGTTGAAAGTGCTGTATAGTTATTTCTCGTGGCTCCAGGGTACTTCTCCAATATTCATAATGCATGCTGATGGACATCAACACTCATCCTATACCATCCTAGGCAACTCCAATATTCAGTATCCACACATGCAAACCGATAAACCACAACAGATGCACCCAAACATTATCTAATTTTAGACTGTGGAAGTGGTAGTCATTTGAGTTAATGGATGATAATGCAGTAAGCGTGCTGTCTGAACGTGGAGATGTGGAAAGCTTGTGAATTTTGATGTAATCTTATTTTAGATCCCAATTAGACAATATTTATTTGTTTTTGCATAACAGTGCTATAGCACAAATATAGTAAAACAGTTTAGAAGTAAATCTTGGTTAAAAATTACTGTTCCGGAAACTGGAAGTTTTTATAGCCTGATATAACAGGCAAGATTTTTAGCAACCACAAAGTCCCTAATTTATCAGGGGCCACCACAGCAGAATGAGCCGCCAATTACTCTCGAATACACTAGAAAATGCATGGTTCCGCACAACTGATGTTCACATTTTCCCAACACAAATCAATTAAATCAACTTAATAAATTCAACTTTATTGAACATAAAACAATTACATTTAAATCTCTAGAATTGTGTTGTTTCAGCTCATTTTAAATAAGCAGTTTGAACAAGCACCAAAAAATAATGTTTTTGAGTATATGTTTTATGTGGAGGAGACCACAACCCAGCATAGATAGATAGATAGATAGATAGATAGATAGATAGATAGATAGATAGATAGATAGATAGATAGATAGATAGATAGATAGATAGATAGATAGATAGATAGATAGATAGATAGATAGATAATATATGCATTTAATCTAAAATATTTGTATGAAATGCTTTAATAAATCATCATTATGTAAATTTCAACAGCGACTAAACAAACGTCGGTCTGTAAAGTCCGTCAGTGTGTTTGCCTGACGCGCTGAATAAGTGAGGAGTGAAGCTGTCAGATGCTCCTCCTCTTGTTTCTCACGGGCTGCTTTATCAGCCACAGAAGGGAAGTCTTAACAGTCCTGTCTGACTCACTCACTCACCAGTCTACATTACTCTGTTCTACTGTACTGTACTGTACGGTACCTCCCGAGCGCAAGCAGTGAAGCGGTCAAAGCGGTTCTTCACTTCAGCTTCAGTTTCAGATGTGGACTCCAGAAGAGCCTAAACAACTACGAATAACTAAACTAACAACAGTTCAAAAACTAGACGAGAAAACTTCATTGAAGGAGGGGAAGCCCAAAGACTTCATATATCGGCATCGCTGTGAAATATTGTTTGGAGGAGTGACAGAAACCCTCCATGTGTGTGCTGTGTGGCGGCGAGGAATGGCCGTGCGCTCCAGTGATGGACTCTGCCTGGACAGGTGCGTGTTCAGTTCTTGAAGAATGATGCTTTACTGCCATGACGACTCAGATGATGTGAAACTACCGCTGTGTGACTCATAGAAACATCTGCAATACATTATGACACATGATACATACAACATAGGCTACAGTAATTGTAGCGCACTCATTCGAGCGGCTGAATATTGTTTTGCTTTTTGTTGGTCTACTTAAATATATAAACATTAGAGCAGCTAGACTGAATAATTGGGTTTCAGAATGTGTTAATATTTGGTTTGTTCCTCTTTCACTTTTTTAACTTTTGCATCTTAACATCAGATTATTTTGTTTGCTAAAAAACCTGACCATGTTTTCTTTTTTTTTTAAAGTTAGTTGAAAAAACATATATATATTAGGCATCTATATACTAGCTGCTTGCAAATATTACTCAGATATATTAAAACGAATGTTCAAAATAATGTCCAAAATATTATGTGTAACTATTTAAAACTAATGTATTTGTTCCTGTATGAATGTATTTGTTTCTGTATTTTAATGTATGTGTTTATTATTTGTTTATTCATTTGTTTGATTGTATTATATATACTTATTTTAATCACATTTTCATTTATTTATTAACATTAATCTTATTTTATGTTATTTCTAGCTGAATGCAGATGTCTTTGATTGGGTCATATTATGAAATAACATAGACATAACATAGCTAACATTATAAGACAATAGCATAGCCTTTTGACAAAGAATTGCTGTCCAAACGTGATATCAAACTAAATAACTTTTATGCAAATAATGCCTACTGGCTCTATTGGCATTTAATAAACAACCATTTAAATCCAATATTTTCTCAGCCTTTTTATATTATTATTATTATTATTATTATTATTATTATTATTTTTATTATTATTATTATTATTATTATTATTATTATTGTTGTTGTTGTTGCTAACACTACCCCCAAGGAAAATAGCCCCATTAAATGTGTTTTATTTTGGAGATTTTTAGTTTAGTAGTAATTTTGTTATTTTTAATACATTCATATTTTCAGGCTCATGTTAAACTCTCATACAAATTTACTTTTAAGGATTCAGTTTGTGTTTATATATTTTATTTCATGCACTTACTTATTCATTAATCTTTGTAAAAAAAATTGTTAGTGTGGGTCGTCAAGGACCAAATATCATTAAGTGTACTGCAGCTTTTGTCATGCAGTAGAATGTGGGCTTTTCATTCTATTTATTTTAGCATAAAAATACTGGCATAATGTAATAGTTTTACCATGATTTACAGAAGAAACCTGTGTTGAAAAGTTATTCAGAATAACATTAGTTTATACACACACCTAAAAAACCATGAAAAGGAAGTTATTTTATTTCAGAATTGCATTTGATAAGCTTTTATGTACAGGGTGGGTGAAAAGTAATATTTATTGGCTATAGAATTTGTAATTTCGTTGTAGTCATGATGAAAAACAGACTCTTCAGCCCAAACAGAATAGTGAAGAATATTCCCCATGTTAAGAGAAGAAGAATTCTATTATTAGAATTGGGGAATTTATTACCATTTTATTTATTTATTTTTTGATGAATTGTTCACCTCCCCCCAAAAAGCAAATTTGTTTTAAAAAAATGTTGGGATCATTGACTTTCATTGTAGAAAAAAGATGGGAAGTTAATGGCTACAGTTTTTTAACATCCTGCGAAATACATTCATCTGCTTCTCCACGATGGACGTCCAGCGTTCTCCTAGACTGCAGCTCTGCACAAAAAGTTTGGCCAGAGGAGAAGTGGTCATGCCCAACTGAGCCTGATTTCTCTCAAGGTTTCTTTTTCCTACACATTTGTCAATTGATGAAGTTTTGTTCCTCGCCACTGTCGCCACTGGCTTGCTTGGTTTGGGATTTGTGTAGCTGCGCATCGATAAGTTTGCTCTTCAGTGTTTGGACTTTCAGCAGTGAAAATGAAACCTCTCTGAACTGAACTAAATTGAACTTCAACTCTAAAAACTGGACTGATAGTTTCAATTTACTAAAACTTCAATGTTAAGCTGCTGTGACACAGTCTATGTTGTAAAAGTATAATACTATATAAATAAAGATGAATTGAATTGAGTTGGGGCGCCACGGTGGCGTAGTGGTTAGCACGTTCACCTCACAGCAAGGAGGTCGCTGGTTCGAGCCCCGGCTGGGTCAGTTGGCATTTCTTTGTGGAGTTTGCATGTTCTCCCCGTGGTTGCGTGGGTTTCCTCGGGGTGCTCCGGTTTCCCCCACAAGTCCAAAGACATGTGGTATAGGTGAATTGGGTAGGCTAAATTGTCTGTATAGTGTATGAGTGTGAATGTGTGTGTGTGGATGTTTCCCAGAGATGGGTTGCGGCTGGAAGGGCATCCGCTGCGTAAAAATATGCTGGATAAGTTGGCGGTTGATTCCGCTGTGGCGACCCCGGATTAATAAAGGGACTAAGCCGACAAGAAAATTAATGAATGAATTGAGTTGATTTGAATTGAATTGAAGTGAATCAGAATCAGTATTGAACAGAATCAGTACTGAACAGTATTGAATCAGTATTGAACAGAATCAGTATTGAACATTAATTCAAACCTATTTTGCAACAAGTAAAGTATGAGTAAAATATACATTTTCAGTTTTGGGTGAACTGTCCCTTTTTTCTTGTATTTATTTTATTGAGAAAAAAAGTATGCAGCACATATTTACATATTCATCTAGATGTCACTCTTAGCAGTGTAAATTGCATTTATATTTATTATCAGGGTATTTCTGCATTTCCAACTTTTTTAATGTCTAGTTGCTTTTTACCCACCCTATAACCTCACTTTTAGACACTTTCAGGCACCCAAATAGTACATTTCATCTTTGCCCAATGTCTGTTTGTCTTAATTCTTTCAATTGTTCTCTGGAAGGTGTTTTTACATTGCCATTTCCACTTGTTTTAAGAAAACTGACCTTATACTCTGCCCCATCTTCCTGTTTCAACAGGACATACATCAGCACAGAAAAAAGTCAACAATTTCATAGGCTATTCAATAAGCAACTCTGGGTGGGACGTACATATAGATTCTAAAGAAATACTTACTATTTTCACAGACTCCCAAAGAAAAGGAACAGCAAGACCACAGTAGACCAAGTCGCTGCTGCCTGATCCCTGCGTCTAGGCTCAGGGTTCAAAGACAAGGTCTCAACATGCTTTCCAACCAGTCATGTGAGAACATCACCACCATCGAGGAGAATGGGAATCCAGTGACGAGCACTGTGATGTTCATTGCTGGAGTGGTCGGCAACCTGATTGCTCTGGCTATCCTGGGAGTCCATCAGAAAGAGCGTCGCACTAAGTCTTCGGTCTTCTGCATCCTTGTCACAGGTCTGGCTCTGACGGACCTGCTGGGAACATGTTTGCTCAGTCCACCGGTTTTCATCTGCTATGCCTACAGAACATCCCTGGTGGGTCTGACTGGAGATCAACGGCTCTGCGGACTCTTTGCCTTCGCCATGACCTTTTTTGGCTTGGCCTCTATGCTAATCCTGTGTGCAATGGCGGTGGAGCGGTGCCTCGCCATCAGCCATCCATATTTTTACTCCAAACATGTGCGGCGAAGCTTTGCTAAAATTGTCCTCTTCCTCATCTATCTCTTTACCTTCATGTTCTGCTTGCTGCCTTTCTTCGGGTATGGCCGACACAAGCAGTACTGTCCTGCGACGTGGTGTTTCATCAAAATGGAGGCAGTAGGAGAGGGCGAAGATGAGGAGAGAAGAACGCTGGCCTTCTCATTGTCCTATGCCGTGCTCATGGCACTGCTCATTGCCATTGTGTTCATGTGCAACGGTTCGGTCATCGTGAGCTTGTGTCGGATGCACCGGAGTCAGTTGACACGTCGGGGCTCAGTGGTGTCGGCTGGGCGCAAGAGGAGGCTGAGCACCTGGTTTGGACAGGGAGAGGAGGAGATGGACCATTTGCTGCTGCTGGCATCCATGACCTTCATCTTCGTCATTTGCTCCTTGCCACTGACTGTGAGTATGGGACACTTTCTGTTGATTTGCAGTATCAGTGTTGTAGGCAACCATTACATTTGCTGTTTTAATGATAGTATAAAGACCACATACAAAAATGTTCTCATTCTCTTTATTAGAACAACCAGAAAATAGGGTTAGGTTAGACTTGGATTTTTGTTTTATGGTCTGCTTATTTAGGACATGGAGAAAGGAAAAATGAGGCTCTGTCCTGGTTTCAGCTGCATTTATGCAAGCAGTGTTGTTCTTGTCGGAATTGTGAATGCTGAAACACATAGACAGGTTTTAATCGATTTTTCACTTCCATCCGGAAAGCACCTGATTGGTGATGCTAATGAAATCATATTTGGAGAATAAATAGCCGATGACAAACATTGACAGTCATGAAATGGATTCCACAGAGTCCAGACCCTAATATTATTGAGGCAGTATGGAATGACATGTACAGAGAGAGAAAGGTTTTATTTTCTTGATGCAAAGCAAACCCTTGGGAAGTGCTGAAATAGACTTGGTATTGCATTGCACATTATTTCAGAAATCAGAATCCACAAAAGAGTCCAAGCCATGTTTGGTACCAAGGCAGGTCACATTGAACGCATACCTTAACTTAAAATAATAATCTTGTTCTGAAACCTTTTTTTTTTTTTTTTTTTTTTTTACAATTTGTGTACATATTTCCATATTTTTATCAATAAAGACACTAAAAATTAAATATGCAAATACAGTACAGTCAAAAGCTGCTGGTGGCAGTACAATATATTACTCTGTCAGAGTTTAAAGTCTTTCTATTATGGATTTTTAAAAATGGCCATTAATACAGTGTGTTGCAGCTCTAAGTAAATGAAAACGTCCAGTTAAGTTTTAAATCTGAAAGTGTACCGTGTATAAAGTTTTTGACTCTTAAAATGAAAGAGTATACTCAGAGTTGTTTCAACAAGTCACTTTTGAAATGGATCTTTAGCCGTTTTATGAGCTTCAGACTGCAGGGCTTTATCTTTACAGTACATTCCTGCATTGGGCTCACACACAGTATTTATGCTGGCTACTTGTTTCAACACTTGAGGCGTAAACCAGTAATGTTGATGGGGATTTTGTTTCCAACATGTGCTGCACACAGTAGACCAGGGATGGACAAACTCGGTCCTGGAGGACCAGTGTCCTGCAGAGTTATCTCCAACCATAATCAAACACACCTGTCTATAGCATTTATAGTGATCTTGAAGACACTGATTAACATGTTTAGGTGTGTTTGATTAGGAGAAAAAACTCCTGGACCCAGTTTGCCCATCCCTGCAGCAGACCAATCTTGACAGACTGGGTCATCGGACCAACCACTGCAAATTAGCATCAAGCAAAGGAAAATTTATATATAAATAAATAACTAAGCAAATCATTTAGGAGTTGTTAGGATAATTAGGTAAAAATCATGCTTATTAAAATGGATAAGCATTTAGACTGTTGTTGTGGACTTCTAGAACCATAATATGAACACTTTAAAATCTATAATAGGCACTCTTTAATTACTGTAAATGAACCTGATCCAGTAAGTCCATTAGGCTTTTTTGAAAACTGCAGGCATGTGTTGCAGCAGGGTTGGAACTAGACCTGAGGGTGAAATCCATGACAATGAAAATCTGAGGTCCTACCAGAGAACCAGGTGTGTTCATGTCCAAATTAGTGTCTATATAAATTTATACAACGGCATTAAGATATTCACAGTTCTTAAATCTAGCACCTGGAACCTTGATTTCCTGCCTATTTCATTTCCAAATTGCTCCAAAAACTAAAGTGTTTGAATCACTGTGAACACCATGGCTAGCTTGTTCAGGTTTTTGGGATGGTGCTAAAACTGTTTTAAGACTTCTGCTCTATAATTCAGATCTTAGTTTCTATTTTCTTAGGATGAGGATCAGGATTAGCGGTGAGACTTGTATCAGTTATGCAGCAATTACTTCTGATCCTCGTATATTGTCAACTGTTTTTCCTAAGATTCTCATCTTTAGGGCCCTGATGCACACCCTGACACAGTAACAATGAACTAATAGCAGTATATAATAACAAATGTGTTGTTGCCTTGCAGTGTTGTGTATTTGGTTGGTGTATTTGGTGCATTTCTTCAATTCTTACAATTATTCAAAAATAGAAAATCAAAACAACAGACCATATAGTGTTTGCTGATTACTATTTTGAATGTGATTAATGTGACTCATTGTTTACTTCAGACAACACATGTAATGTCAAATTAAACTAATTGGCGCTTGCTTACTAGTTTGAATATGAATAATGTTGATCAATTTCTTGTGATTGTCATGGTATGTACTGGCGTTTCATTTTCTTTAGATTGAGTACTCGTCTTTTTCAGTTCAGTTCATCTTTATTGTTTTAGCACTTTTTAGTAAGGGACCAAGAACTGAGTCTTGTGGTACCCCAAAGTGTACTTTTGATAGGTGCGATGCCTCTTCGTTACCTGACACAAATTGATAATGTCCATATCGGTAAGACTTTAACCAAGTTGTGCAGTTCCAGTAATACCAACAGAATTTTCAAACCTATTAATCAAGGAAAACTTTAAGATCAATAGTATCAAATGCAGCACTGAGGTCCAACAACATTAAAAGAGAAATACAACCTTGATCGGATGATAAGAGCAGGTCATTCGTAATTATCAGATGTGCTGTTTCTTTACTTAGAAATGCTCTACATGTCGGCGCCAGTGGTGTAGTGGTTAGTGTGTTGACACATGCACTCATGGTGACCTGAGTTTGATTCCGCCTTGCGGTCCTATGCCAATCCTACCCCTCTCTCTGCTTTCCTGTCAATTATCTCTACTGTCCTATCCAATAAAAGGTAAAAACCCTTAAAAAAAAAAGAAATACTCTACATCCAGATTGGAATTCCTCACAAATTATTATTATTTTTTTCTGTAAAAAAGGAACATAATTTAGTAGATAAGACTTTTTGTATTTTCTTTTTCATTCCCAACAGTATTTTTGATGTCCTGAACTTTACCATTCTCAGATAAATGTGCCAGGCCAGTATTTGGCGATATTGAGCATTAAAGTTTTTATTTAAAAAATAAATGCAGAAGAACATTTTATGCATTCTTATTAATCCTTATTTTTCTGATTTTGGAACGCAACAGTATGGTAAAACACAAAAAGGAGCTCCATAAATGAAGCTTTTTTTTACTTTGCACCTGTTGGTTTGCAAAATGATCTTGCAACTACGTCAGTCATAAGTATACCCACACGGATTCTGCGCGCGCAGAAATCTGCAGTCTATTTATTTGCTTGTGTAAATGTGTGTATATTTATATTTATTCAGTTTTTAAATTAATTTCAGTCATATTATTGACTAATATGAAAGTGTTCATTATTGATTTATTTACAATACAGTTTGTAAAGTACTCTTTTCTGTCTTTTAGTAGATATATTATATGAGAGACTTGCTTTGTTTACCAAATAAGTGGATCTAGATGGATTTGCATTGTAAACATTAAATAAAAGCTAAAAAGGTATTATTATTTATTTCATATAATATGTTTTTAGTTACAATTCTCTCAAAATAATTCCGCTTAAATCTGGAGATTTTTCTCAGCAGATAATTCTGAGCAGAAATAACAAAAAATGTTTGTCTGGCCCTAAAAGTAATTAAGTATTATTCATCTCTTTGTATTATAAACATATTACTCAATAAACAATATTTAAATATATATATATATATATATATATATATATATATATATATATATATACATGAATCTTGGGTTTGCCAAATTTCTAATATTTAATTTTGACTTATCAATTCTTAAACGATCTTGGAATTATAAAGAGATACAGTGTTTTAAAGGGCGACTATGATGAAAATCATATTTTGGGAGCTGTTTGGACACAACTGTGTGTAGTTATAGTGTGTCCACAGTAGGCATGGGCCGGAATAAGATTCACGGTTTCACAGTATTGTGATTACTGCTCTAAAATATATTCCTTTTAAATGTCTGGGTAAAAAAATCACAATTTTGAACACAAAATATTTTATTTTGAGAGTAAACATGTCAGGATAAATAATTCAAATGAATTATTGACTTCTGCTGTCTTCCATAATTTCAAAAACAGATTTCTTTACAATTTAAAGAGACATCTTTGGATATCTTTTCTGCTGGAGATGCTGTTGTCCTAAAAAAAAAGTGTAATTAAAAAATCTTACACATACCTTAGAAACAGCATAGCAGAAAATTATGACGGTTTTTAAACCTTGACCTTGCCAAACCGTGGTAAACCTTGAAAACAGTTAGCGTCCCATGCCTACCCCACAGTCATATTGTGGTGATATAAAGACAATAAATCTCTTTGAGGCTTTTAAAGCAGTGCATGTTTGTTATGAATTAGAGCAATTTTACAGTCTTTACTTCACTACCAAAGCCTTGTGTCAGTACAATTATAAAAGAAGATGCTTCAGTCCCAGTTTGTGGACGTTAAATCAGGTTTGTTTTGTACATCAACATAACGGATATCCATACAGCAGTGGATATTAACCTGTATCCTGTCACATTTGCCGTGCAAAAACAGTTCAAAGTTAAAAGTTTACACTGTGTTTGTGTGTTCGCTATGTGTGTGTGCATGAACCTTTTAATGACATTGTATGTGACTTATCATTGCAACTCCACAACAAATACATCAAATAAAAATTGGAAAAGTTTTACTGTAGTATTTCTCACAAATTTTATGCGGGATCTGCTTCCTTCATGTCTGTCACTGTGCTGTTTATCTAACGCAGCCAAGGTGGAAATTGAGGCACACTCGCAGGCACGTGGGAACGGTGGGCGGGGAGAACTAACATTAAAGGCACAGGCAACAAAACAGCTACATTGGGTTTACAGCAGAAAATCCCAATATTCTTAAAGGTATAATAAATAATCAGGGGTGCGTTTCCCAAACAACGACGTAACTCGAGGCTGAACTATCATAGTCCAATGCATCGTTTGGGAAAAGAACAATGTAGTGATCGTAGTTTCCCAAAACCCGTAGTTTCTCTGTCGCAGATCCATCGTTTGAACCACGTTAGTTATAACGTAAAATGCCCACAATGATGCTCTAAATGGGGCAGAGTAACTAGAATAACCCCGTTATTTCGTTGTGCAAATAATATTGTTTTACTCGCACACGCATTTAAGAAAAATCCAATTTTAGTTTTGGTAAAAACATGCACTCGTTTTCTATATTAACTGAATATATGTAAATGGCACATACAGGGCCTGTGTTTCCTTTACAAATATTATTGAGAACATTACAGATTCTATTCTAAAACATAAAATCACTGTCAAAAGCTAACACGTATTGTAATATCATATATAAATCATATAAATAAATAATGAGGCTTTTTAATAAGAAATTAAATTTAATATTTATTATTTATTAGGAAATGAAAAAAATCCTACTTTAATAATATAATGATGATGATTGTTCTTCTTCTTCTTTTTATTATTATTCTTATTATTATTCTTATTATTATTAATACTACTACTACTACTACTACTACTACTACTACTAATAATAATAATAATAATAATAATAATAATGATAAGTAGGATGTCGTTTATTTATTTATTATTATTTTTAAGTCTACTTTTACAATTTGACACATGCAAACCACTGCAGAAATGTTCAAACCAACAGGTCCATGTCAAATACAGTAGGCTGCATTTCTTAATAAATAACCTACTATAAAATAAAAGCATTAACAATGTTTTTTGTTTTCACAAGCTTTGGAGCAATGACTGTAAAAAATAAACTAGCTTTGGAGACGTAACAAATTCCGCTCGGCTGCGTTCAAAATGACATCAATGTTTTCAAAGTGCACTACGAAGGGAGCACAATTGTAAACATTTAGATCGCTAAAAACTGAACTGTAAAAATGCTTTGAATGCATATTACACCTAAGAGTGATGACGGTAATGGTTTTTTAAAAATAATAATTCCAGGTTTAAATGTTAGAATGTTCTAAATGAATAGGGCATAGGGGGGTAAATGGGAACAGCACACAGCCAGGAACCATGTTTCTACCTAAAGCTCCAGCGATGTAGTTGCAAGTGCCCAAGTTTGCGACGCAGTTTGCGAACGTTGGATTTGGGAAACGTCAAATCAACGAGCTTGCGACCTTAGTTGGCTAACAATGCTTTTTGGCAATGCACCCCTGACGGGTGTTTTGAGCTGAGTCTTTACAGACACATTCTGGAGACACAAAAGACTCATCTTAAATCTTGAAAAAGGGGTGAAATAGGTGCCCTTTAAGACTAACCATCACCACAAAACTACATTTATTATTAGCATTCTGTTTTCAAAACCTATTAGTGACTCAGCTGTTTTTGGCTTCTAGTTGGTTTTGTTATCCTTACATTGAAATCAGCTCAACCAGGCGGAGGATTGCACTGGCAGTCGTTGCATTATTTCACTACTGATTTGCATAAAATTTGCAAAAAATTTAGCTTCGCTATAAATCAACAACTCACTGAAAAATATATCCGGTGTCCTTGTTTCAGCAAACCCCTATCCATGTGAATGTTTCTTAACTCCTTCCCACCCTTTGTCTTTTTCAGTCATCTGTGGTGGGCTGTAAAATGCCACACTTTAACTGTATTAGCTATTAAAACAAATGGTCTAGCTTCATCATGTAGCCTTTGCAATTTGGTGGCAAATTATTCACAGTTGTTTACAGTCAAAAAGGACTCTGAGTTCAGGATCTCTGTAAGAAACCAAATATTTAGCCTCTCGGTTGCCTCCTTCTAACACATGCAAATACTTTATTCGCCTGATTGACTAAACAAGAAGTGTGCGTTTTACGAATCAGCCATGTGTGGTGAAAACCAGCACATATTTACCTACTTCAACCCATTCACAGAGCTGTAGGTCAGGTTTAGTTGTCATTTTGGACTTGCGTGTGGCGTTTACTGGGTGTGTGTGCTGCGGGGGAGCTGGAACAGGTATTACGCAACAAAGGCTATTATTTTTGAGTAATCCCAAGTGCAGTTGATGTGTTATTTAACCACTTTGTCAGTGTTAGAGGCACGTTACAAACTTGACAACCTTGGAGGACTGGATTAGACTAGCCCAGTTTTTCCTCAACACGTTTAAAACTGATTGTACAGTAGGATAGTGCGGGATTCTAAGCTAAGATGTTTTAGGAGCACAGTCAGATGTTTACAAGCACACACACGTATTTAATTTTTCAATAATAATTTACATAGTAAGGTAAGCCTGTCACAATTATCAATATATCGACTTATCGTGCAATACTTGGAGATGACCTCAATCATTTTTGCCATTGCAATATATATTTACAAATTCACAAATGACTTAAAAGCCATAATACAATGACATTCACATTCTACCTTATTGGTGTCGAAGTTTATAATTGGAAATTTACCCAACAGGACATTTAATAGTTATATTTAATGGTTTAATAGTTATAGTTAATGTAATTTTACCTTTTTAACATCAAATTATAGAATCTAAATAAGCTTAAGAATGATAAGTATTTTAAATTGTTTATGACTATTTGCATTACATAATCATTATATAATCAGTGGCATAAAAAGATCTCAAAATGACAATAATATCACTTATTGCAACAATTTCTGTGACAATATATCACACAACAAAAAGTCCTTATCATGTCAGGCCTATAGTAAGGGAGGTATTGGCAAAACAGCATCAGTAGTAAGTCATTCTGGCCATTTGGAATGAACTACAAATCTTTGAAAGGAAGAAAATTACTTTTGGCAATTACATTTGTTTATTATTAATTGTGAACTGTAAACATGTGAAGTAAAGAAAAAAGTTATTTACAAAATATATACACTACGGGTCAAATGTTTGGGGTCAAATGTTTTAAAATAAGCTTATCCTGCTCACCAAGGCTGCATTTATTTCATCAAAAATACAGTAAAAATTGTACAATTGTTAAATAACTGTTTAAAAGTTGTTTAGAAATTTATTATTTTATTTTATTTTATTTTATTTTATTCCAGTGATTTTAAAGATGAATTTTCAGCTTCATTACTCCAGACCTGATGATCCTTCAGAAATCTCTCTAATATTAATTATTATTATTGTTGTTATTATTATTACAATTTTACTCAGTCGTTTTGGTGCACTTCTCACAACGCTATTTACATTTGCACAACAGTTAATGCATTTCTTAAAACAATTAGTCATTTGTGCACATCATAGTAGGAGTTTCTCATTCCTTCCCACAAATTGCAAATGCTTTTGGACATGCATCAATTGCCTACATACAACTCTGCTGTTTTATAACATTATCATTTGCTAATGTCATGTCAGTCAAAATTAACTAAACTTGTGAATGCTGTATAGTCATTCCATATAAAACAAATAGTTATGCATGGGCCGGTATAAGATTCTGACGGTATGATAACCTTAAATAAAAAATCATGGTTTCACAGTATGGTGGTATTATGTTCATTGCTCTAAAATGTATTATTTTTAAATGTCAAGCTAAAAACCAAACCTTTTTCCCCTTTAAACACAAAATATTTTATTTTCAGAAACATTTAAAGTATTTTGGAGCAATACAATTTTTTTCCTCATGATTTCATAATATATAACTTTTTATATTTTCATGCATGACACTTCCCCTTTTAGCACTGTAAAGCCCAAAGTGTCTTCTTTCCAATGATACCTAGTTTGTGTTTATAGCCTATTGGAGTCAGGAACTGTTATTATTTAAAGTTAGGTAGGTGTAAATCCCCAAAAGTGATTGCTGGGTAACAGGTTTTAACAAAACAGGTAACAGGTGAAAACATAAAAATATAAGTCTTAAATTAGCTGTTAATTTACAAACTTTCAGCCTATCTTAGATGTACAGTAGGTGTTTTTTTTTTTCTTAATTTTAATAGAACAATAAAGAAGATTTTTAGCTGAAACCCTAAAGATTGGAGGCTCATAAAATGCAAGTCAATAGTAACCATCACTCAGAGAGTCATTTGTATTCATTTGAGTTATTTGCATCATCTTCTCATTTCCAATAATGTTCTGCTTAAGAAAAGGTCAAAGTATTTAGTAAAGCGTAAATTAACAGTAATTTTTCATTTTTGTGTGAACTACCTCTTTAAATGGACAGTCCTGTAAAGCTCCCTTGCTTTCTCCTTTCTGATTTTGTTCATCTTTGTCGTGACCATCCATTTAGTGCTCTTCAGCACACAGTCTCTGCAGTATATTGAAAGCTGACAGATGACACTAATGGTATTCCCTTTGTCTCGTGAGATGCTCTGTTTGTCGCCTGGAAATAAACACTAGATACTTTATCCAGAGCAAATAGTTTACGTAACCAAACCATTGTGAATTTCTTTCCATTGCACACACCCACCTCAATGTCATATATAAGCCTTGTAACATTAAACGCTGAAGCACGTCTCTATTGAGAGCAGTACAGCTGGACATTTCCTGTTTGAGTCTTTCTATGCAGAAGAAGATGAAGAAGGAAGGAACTAATGTCACAATACTAGAGACGATGCACTTCATGTTACTTCTTGCTCTTTGGGACATTTGTACGCGGCCACATTTCAAGGAATTACATTGTTAAATATAGAGCATGTTAAACCGCATATGCAGATTTTATAAATTTATTTTTTGTCAGCAGTCACATATATTTTAGGAGATAGTTCAGTCTGGTTCACACTTTTAAAATGTAAGGCCTTAAAATGTAAGGTCTTAAATTTACTGAGGAATAAATACTTAATAATAATTGTTAAACATAATACATACATTATTTTAATGAATAAATGTTAATACATAAATGTAATGCCATGACAACTACATATTTTTTTCTCCGGGCCTGATGGGAGCACTTTTAACCTAGCTTAGCATAGATAATTGAATCAGATTAGACCATTAGCATCTCAAAAAAGAGTTTCAAAAATGTTTCTTTGGTGACTCTTTGGTAGTTACATGCATAATGACATTGTGCCTGCTGCAGCCATGGTACAGCATCAATGTTGCTTGATCATTATGCTCAAATGAGTATAATTCTAAGACATACCAGGGTAGAAAATAGCGCATTTTCTTTTTTTCGGGTTTGTCTTAGTGCTCTTGACATGAATTTGTTTTTGTTGAACTAGGTCCTGATGATCTAATCTGGACCGCTATGCGTCGTGTGGTCCTTCGCCTCCACGTCATGCATTCAAATCCTTTAATGCACGGCAAGCCGTTGATTATCCCTTACGTATAGAATATAAAGTCATAGTGTGGTGGAAAAATAATTAATATTGTGTATGACTCCCATGAGCTTGGAGGACTGTATCCATACATCTCAGCAATGACTCAAATAACATATTAATAAAGTCATCTGGAATGGCAAAGAAAGCGTTCCTGCAGGACTCCCAGAGTTCATCAAGATTCTTTAGATTTATCTTCAATGCATCCTCCTTCATCTTAACCCCAGACATGCTCAATAATGTTCTTGTCTGGTGACTGGTCTGGCCAATCCTGGAGCTCCTTGGCCTTCTTTGCTTTCAGGAACTTTGATGTGGAGGCTGAAGTATGAGCGCTATCATGCTGAAGAATTTGCCCTCTCCTGTGATTTGTAATGTAATGGGCAGCACAAATGTCTTGATACCTCAGATTGTTGATGTTCCCATCCACTCTGCAGATCATTCACACACTCCTATACTGAATGAAACCCCAAACCATGATTTTTTCCCCTACCAAACTTGACTGATTTCTTGAGAATCTTGGGTCCATGCAGGTCCCAATAGGTCTTCTGCAGCATTTGTGATGATTGGGATGCAGTTCAACAGATGATTCACTGCAAAAATCTACCTTCTGTCACTTTCCCAAATTATCAACTTGAAGTCAAGTTATTATCAACGACAAAACTTTTCTCCGGTAGTGTCAGGTAGTATATATATATATATATATATATAT
>CAIGQQ010004325.1:4140955-4160465 GCA_903798035.1 Danio albolineatus | reverse complement strand
AGTCTTACTTGTTTTATATTGCCTAAAATAAAAGCAGTTTATAATGTCTTTCAAACCAATTTAAGGTCAATATTATTAGCACCCTCAAACAATATAATTTTTTGATTGTATACAAAACAAACCATCATTAATGATTTGCCTAATTAACTTGCTGAATTAAACTGGTCAAGCCTTAAAATGTCACTTTAAGCTGAATATCTTGAAAAATATCTAGTCAATTATTATGTGCTGGCATCATGGAAAAGATACTGTATGTGTTGTGTTGATAACATCTTCTACTTGTTAAACACAAACAAGTGGGGAAACATATACAGGAGGGCCAATAATTCTGATATAGTAATTAGTCAAAATTATTAGGTCCCTGTATATTTTCCCCAAGTTGTTATCCCATGGCTACCATTAATAAGGTTTAAATTGGGATAGTTTTGACACTTACCACTACGTGTTTTTTCGCAATGTCAGTTCAATGTACAGTGTGCATCACATTATCAATAAAAAGCCATCATATCTACGAGCGTGCTCTAACCGAAAGTGGGAGACGCGTCTCTATAGCAACCTCTTGCGACAACCTCTCCAATGCGGCGCCAATGCGGCACCCTATTTGCAAACAAGTCATATTAATCATATTTATTATCATATTTATTATCACTTGACAGTAACGGAGGAACGCCACCAGATGTAGCGAAGTAAGAGTAATGATTTTTCTCTAATAATTTACTCGAATAAGAGTAAAAGTACACATTTTTAAATGTACTCAAAAAGTACACATTATCTCATTATATAGTTTTACTCAAGTAAATGTAACGAAGTAAATGTAATTCGTTACTACCCACCTCTGTGTCTGAGCTTTCCATGCATTTTTATACTTCACTTTCTTCACACGTTCACTACTTTTTCTCTTTGTCATCTTACCCTCATAGATCGCTGGAGAACATTCACTCTCACTCGGACTACAATTCTGCCATATGAACTACAACTCCCTTCAGGCACCACACACACCACTCCCGGTTCTCCATTGATTGCAAACACACACACACACAGAGCTGGGAGCTAGTCAAGACTGATTACATGGACTGGTCACACTTTATATTGATGGTCCGTTTGTTGAATTTAAGTTACATTGCAACTAATTCTCATTAGGAATTGGGGTTTGGGGTTCATTGGGGTTTGGTGTAGGGGTATGGTTAGTGTAAGTTGACATGTAGTTGAAAAGTTTCTTATAGTCAGTTAAATGTCTGTTGAATGTCACTATCAACAGATATTAAATAGACAGTCTACCAATACTCAAATGCACCATCGAAATAAAGTGTTACCCATGGACCATATAATCAGCACACACACTCACAGACATTGCTGAGTCTTGTTGGTACATACAGTGCTCATTATTTACCCCATTTTGAAAATTAATATTTGTATCCATTTCTTAATGAATATAGGCAATGTATTTTGGTGCATTTAAACAAAACAGATTTATTAAACAGATATATTTATTAAAATAATATTTTAGTCTCCAAGCATCTTTAGAAGTAGAAACATAGTGCAATTAAATTTAAGCAAGTTAAGTTATTTTGTTAGATAAGCTCCAGATTTGGCTTCAGTACTGACTTATCTAATGTATATGCACAAAAGCTGGGGTTCGAGTTTGGCGTAGAACGGCTCCAAAAAGCAGGTAAGACAAAAACAAAAACCAAAAAATAGAACAAACAAGTAAATAACAGGGTGAAAATGTGGTAAAAGCAGGCCACAATTAGGACTTTTCTTTTTCTGGATTGCTTTTTAAAACACCGTTTAGGGAAGGTGTTGGGTGGGGGGATCTGTACTTTTGAAAACACTGTCGGTTGGGTTTAGGGAAGGTGGTGGGTGGGGGATTGGTACTTTCGAAAACACTATTGGTTGGGTTTGGAGAAGGAAGAGGGTGGGTCAGTTGATCAGTTAGTTAGTCAGTCAGTTGACAACGACCTCTGGTGGATTTACATGAGAATACCAGGCGTGAATGGCACTCGAAAGGAGTAGGGTCTGTCTGCATCCTGCAAGACAGGGGCGTAACATAAAGGGGTGTAACTTGTAGTTGTAGGGGGCGATGTAACTAAGTAAACTAACTGTCATGACAAAATGGATGAAGAAGTCATGAATGAATGAATGAATATAATAATAATAATATATCAAATGAATTGGTTGTGAATACATTTGAAGCAAACATTGGTTCTCTGTTAAGTATTTCTGCCATCTTGGCAACAGAATCTCATTGTGACATCTCGCATGGTTCAAAGAAATCTCAATAACTGCAAGTTACACTTCACTAACTTACTACAATTTACGCACCTTCATGTTACTCCCTACACTTGCTGGCAAGATAAATCTGAGATCTCAAAAAGCGTACACAGCCGCCTCTGGTGGATTTGCGAAAAAACAAACAAACAACAAAAAACGTAGCTCCTGGGACGTATTTGGCACCCTCCAGAAATGTACAGTATACAGGGCTATGTTTTTAGAATGAGCCTGGGTTGGATATGTTCTTTAATCTCTGTTTTTATTAGTTTATTCAGTAATTGGTTAAAGCCAATGCCGCCGCCTATCACAAACAATAATAAAACACACCTGCTGCGAAGCTCCGTACTTTAGGTGGATGATTCCTGTTTTTCCACCACGTCCACCAGTGAAACCACTTGTGTTTACTGTCTTCTGTTTTTCTCCCATAATAAATTAGACTAAAAAGCTTAAAAAATGTGCAGTAAAACTCTGCAAGTATCATCTGAAGAAAAAAAAAAGACAGACAGTTGGCAGTTTTATTCCTTCACACACATTCACAACCATCTCTTCTTTTGGGATGTTTTTTGTTTTACAATACTATATTATTACTGCAATATTGAATGGCTTCTTCAGTAAATGCATTTTAATTTAATTTTAATCTTGTCTAGGGTCCGTATAATGCTTCACAATTACATTTTTCTGACCATATGGCACAAATGGAATAATTAAAAAGACAAAACCAAACATTAAATTCTACTTATTTTCTGCAACCTAAAATTTGAATAATGACTATTTTTGCAAAACTTTTGACTGATAAATAATTAAATGAAATCTATGCAATTTTCTATATTTCCCCTTTTTTTCTGCTGTTCGTGCTGTGGGCTGCATCATTAGTGCAGGGGTGTGGCAATTGGATTACATACTGTAGCCCAGAAAGCAGATGGCTACTGTTATCTCTGGATACTCATAGAGAAGCACAATAAAACACTTTAATATATTAGTTTGCATTTTACTATTGTCCTTCATTAATTTTATCTGAGATAAGTGAACAGCTCTACATGTATGGAATTTTATTGTTTGTTCTTGTACATGATTGACATTTTATTTTATCACAAAGTATTCATGGCATGGTCTCAACAAGTGGGTTATTATGCTTTCCCAGCCTGCTCCTCTGGATGAACCAGTTCCCCAGTGCTATAGGCTAGTCATTTAGGAAATATAATATTCCATGATTAGGAATACAGCCTATTCATATTACAGTCTGTTGCAGGATATCAAATTGTACAAAACATCATCCAGACCAGTGACACCTGAAGTCATACAGATGCAGACATGCTAACTTCTGTAACTATAAAACAAATCTTAAAAAAACATTTTAAAACTTATTTTTACAATTATACAATGCTTTTCTTAAATAAAATTACATAACATGCAATTTAGTGTACAACTTTAGCTATTCTGCTTGTCTGTTTCAGGCCTTAATCAATAGGCTAATGTTTGTATACTGAATTTGGTCCCATACTGGTTCATATACACTCACCGGCCAGTTATTAGCTACACCTTACTAGTGCCGGGTTGGACCCCCTTTTATCTTCAGAACTGTCTTAATCCTTCATGGCATAGATTCAGCAACGTACTGGAAATATTTCTCAGAGATTTTGGTCCATATTCACATAATAGCATCACATGGTTGCTACAGAATTGTTGGCTGCACTGGTGCTTTATTGGATTGAGATCTGGTGACTGTGGAAGTCATTTGAGAACATTGAACTCATTGTCATGTTCAAGAAACATGAGATGATTCGCGCTTTATGACATGGTGCATTATCCTGCTGGAAGTAGCCATCAGAAGATGGGTACACAGTGGTCATAAAGGGACAATACTCAGGTAGGCTGTGGCGTTGACATGATGCTCAATTGGCTCAATTGCTTATGGGCCCAAAGTGTGCTAAGAAAATATTTAAAATGTTAAAAATGTTTAAATGTTATATTTGAATGCTTAACAGTGTGAATGACTTATTTGTGCAGGCCATGGCTTATAATATGTCATTCCATTAAACTGCAGTTTCTTTTGTTATCCCATCCCATACCAGTACTAAGGTTCAGTAACCGCAGTATAAACCTGCACGTCTTCCTCGACTTCAGCCATCATTCCAACATAGGCGCACGCGCTCGAACCGAAAGCGAGAGACGCGTCTCTATAGCAACCTCTCGCGACACATCCTCTCCAGTGCGGCGCCTCGCGATATTTGCAAACAAGTCATATAAATCATTTTTATTATCATTTGACAGTAACAGAGGAATGCCGCCAGATGTAGCGGAGTAAGAGTAATGATTTTTCTCAAACAATTTACTTGAGTAAGAGTAAGGCCCAATCCCTATTTTTCTATTTTTGTACTCCTACCCCTTTCCCTTGGCCCTTACAACCGAGGGTTAAAGGGAAGGGCTTCAAAACTTACCCCTATGAATTTGGACAGCACTTCAACACTTGCACATGTCATCATATGTCATCGCGATCTCTTGCTTCATATGAGATTAGACGATCATGACTGCTGGAGTTATTCCAGTTGTGTTATTTTTTGGTGTTTATCTTTAGGAAATCACTGAAGGCATGCATTATGTTATCATAACGATCTAACGTGGCAATAAGATCGTAACTGTACTGTGCATTCACTCCGTGGCCATACTCATCTATGTAAACACACGAAAACAACATTAACATTATAGCAGACACAGCTCATTCACAGACACTAGACATTACTGACAGGGTATTCCAGTGTCATCGTGTGTCATAATGTTGTGGGACCGCTGTACATGAGTTATGATTATGGATTATAGATCGCTAATTTAGCGGGTTTTTTTTGTGTGTGTTTTAAAAAAAAAGCATGACGGTAAAACAAGAACACAGTTCTGAATATATTAAAACATATGTTTGTTTGTAGTAAAAATTCGTAATAATGACAAAAAAATACTAATTTGTGGATCTCCTTACTTCCGGGTTCAGTTGTGGCAGGTGTATTCTGGGAAATTTTCTTACCCCTCCGTTTTAAGTGTGGTCCTGAAAAATCTTCGTTCGAAGGGGTGTATACCCCTTGCCCTTAGCCCTACGCCTTTAAGCTAAAGAGAATTGGGACACCACTACCCCTTGATGTGAACGCACAAAACGAGGGGTAGGGGTAAGGGGAAGGGCAAAGAGGTACAATTGGGATTTGGCCTAAGAGTACACATTTTTTAATTTACTCAAAAAGTACACGTTACCCAACAATTTTACTCAAGTAAATGTAACGAAGTAACTGTAACTCGTTACTACCCACCTCTGGTAACAAACCTCAGAGCATTGTGATAAACAGAGTTTAAAGGCTGAAGACATTTGATTGAAGCATTCATATATAAAACATCACCATAGTCAATCAATGGTAAAAATGTTGCAGGCACCAAATGTTTACAAGCTTTAAGAGAAGAGCAGGATGCATTTCCATAGTAAATCCCAAGATTAGCTCTCAATTTTCTAACCAAATTTGCTACTGTATGTGTTCTTTGAAGGAAAGCTCCTGATCGAGTAAAAAGCCTAAATATTTATAGCTGGACACTACATTTATTTGTTCACCTTGGGCAGTGGTAATTAATGATTGGTTCTGTACAGGGGTGGAACAATTTGTGAAATACGTTCATTTATATTTGTCTACATTTTAAACCAATTTTAAATGCTTAAGACGAGATTGAACAGTATTAAAAGCAGACTGTAAAAATTGTATGGCCTGAGGAAGTGAAGGAGAGCAACAATAAATTACTGTATCATCAGCGTAGAGATAGAAGGTTGTTGCACAAGTTATTAATAGATAGAGAATAATATAGGACCTAATACCGATATATGTAATATATAAAATATGTAAAATATATGTAAGATTTCACAGTGATAGTTTCAACAATTACTAGGCACAAGTTTTTAAACAAACATTGAATTATGAAGTCCAGTTATGAAGTGTCCAGCTGCTTACTTTGGGGGCTTATTGTTGCTTACAAGTGGGGGCTATTAATCAATTTCTTACGCCGAATGTTTATTGTTGTATTATTTGGAGATTTCAGCATTTATCCAGTAATTTGTATTAAAGATATTTCTGTTTTATAGCCTTAAAACATTATAGCCTGAAGAAAGAGACAAAGTTTGGACAGGGTGTTGTGTTCTTTACTAAGGTGTCCATTGTTTCTAGCTTGAGTCAACACTGCAATGAACAAACCCAATGTACACAAAGCAGTTCCACCTTTACAACACTGTGCTAAGACACATTAAATAAAACAGAGTATCACATCAAGACAGGACATCAGATTCACAAAACACATGCAGACAATGCACATTTTTAGCAAACTTATACAGTAGTGGGAACGTAATTTACACCATCCGACATAATCAAATGACATCAGAGAGATAAGTTTGTTTAGTTAGTTAAACTTCCTGATCCTCCTTAACACTGTACAGACAGTTCATTCTCAGAAATGTGATCCTTTAATATTGTGTACATCTGGTATTAAGAAACGTTTTCATGAGTCTGATCATAAGAGGATCAATGTAAATACATACAGGTGTAAACAGGGTCAGACCAATGCTATCTCACGACAATTTGTAACTTTTTGATTCAGTGGATAATTCGTATGAATTCGTACAATCTCATTCGTACAATTTAGTATGAATTGCTTATCCCCAATGACGTTTGGGTTTAGGGGTTGGGTGCTACGCCTCCTTTTAAAAATCGTACATTTTCGTATGACTGAACTTGTACGAATTTGTATGCATTAGCCACTAAACTGACAAAATGTAAAATAGATACATTTCCTCATGAGATCAGGCTGGGTCTGACACGTCTTGACTTTCCCACTTTTGACCTTTTCTTGACAGGGATGCACTATTTTTCAAATGATTCGATAGCATAATTTTGCTTAATTTGGTATTTCTCACATTGCAATTCCGATTTTCGCCAGTAGCTGCTTTACAGTTTACTGCTGAAACTGGTAAACTTCACAACAGAACAATGTTATGGATCCTCAAAAGGATGAAACTCCATCACCTGATTTAGTACCAATATTGAGATATTACATTCTGGTACCGTACCCAATCTAAAATTATGGTATCGCTCCATCCCTACTTCCAAAGGTATACTCCAATACATGTTAGAAACTTTAATATTGTAAACTAAAATACATCTTATTACCAGGAGCAAACAAAGAATGGTTCTGAATTTATTCATGTCAGTTTTAAAAAATGCTTGGTTTCAACTGAAATTCAGGTCACATATTTTGGGTTAAAAATTGTATTTACAATAATTAAAAAGTGTGACCAACTGGCACATTTTTTTTCTGAGATTGACCCTAGTAAAGCATGAAATAATGAAACTGTCTGTTTTATTGGACATTTTTTATAGGGTTTGCCTAGACCATTGGTTCCTAATTCAAGTCCTTGGGACCCCAAATCTTCCACCCAACACTGCCCTCCCCCACTTGCAAATTTTGTATGTCTTTCTTATCTGATACGCAAGGATCTCTCAAGAAAACATAACTATTTTATGATTTGTCAGTTTAGTGGCTAATTCATACACATTCAGTGCTTCCCACACTTAAGGCCCAATCCCAATTCTATTTTTGTACCCCTACCCCTTCCCCTTGGCCCTTACAACCGAGGGTTAAGGGGAAGGATTTCAAAACATACCCCTAAGAATTGGGACAGCACTTCAACACCTGCACACGTCATCATATGTGATTGCGATCTCTTGCTTCATATGAGATCAGACGATCGCGACTGCTGTAGTTACTCCAGTTGTGTTATTGGTGTTTATCTTCAGGAAATCACTGAAGGCGTATATTATGTTATCATAACGATCTAATGTGGCAATAAGATCGTAACTAAACTGTGCATTTACTCCGTGGCCATACTCATCTATGTAAACACACGAAAACAACATTAACATTATAGCAGACACTGTAAAAAGCTCATTCCCAGCCACTAGACATTACTGATAGGGTATTTGAGTGCCATCGAGTGTCAGAATGTTGTGGGACGGCTGTACACGAGTTATGTTTATGGATTGTAGATTGTGGGTTTTTTTGCGTTTTTTTTTTTTAAAGCATGATAGTAAAACACGAACGCGGTTCTGAATATATTAAAAAATATGCTTGTTTGTCGTAAAAATTCGTAATAATGACAAAAAATACTAATTTGTGGATCTCCTTACTTCCGGGTTCAGTTGTGGCAGGTGTATTCTGGGAAATTTTCTTACCCTTCCGTTTTAAGTGTGGTCCTGAAAAATCTTCGTTCGAAGGGGTGTATACCCCTTGTCCTTAGCCCTACGCCTTTAAGCTAAAGAGAATTGGGACACCACTACCTCTTGACGTGAACGCGCAAAAGAGGGGTAGGGGTAAGGGGAAGGGCTAAGGGGTAAAATTGGGATTGGGCCTTAGGCTTTACTTGGGCGGGCCGCCCAGGTATATTAACGGCCGGCCAAGTATATTTAGTGACACACTTTTTTTTTCCTGTTATTATCAACATTTTACACTTTTTTTAATCCACCCAATATAAACAAGCAACCGCGAGCGATTAAGTGGTGGAAAATCTTCTCTCCTTTACCCGTTTCATGCTGCTCGTTGCTGTGCACAAGACCTGTCAACACTCCCGCAGACAGTCACTGGCTCTGCAGACCCACAGAGACCTGCACCTTTTGCGTCCCGCTGGGGTTTCTAAATCTACTAAAATGTCCGGGATTTGGTTTTGGTAAACTTTACTAAATACTTGGAGAGGACGAAATTATCTAAATTGGTTGCAGAATATTTGTACACCATTTGAAATGGGTAATCAACTCATTAGTCTTATTTAAATGATCTACACGTTTTATTCTTGTCATTATTATAATTTTAAGGGATGTTGTCTGTGTTTATTCGTTTTTTCTATCATTTAGTTCTCATTTGCTGTATATTTTATTAATTTGATGATGACAATATATTATATATTTTGTACATCTAAAATGATTTGGCAATACTGTACAAAATGTCCTGCCAATAAAGCAAGCTTAACTTGAATGAGAGATAGAGAGGTGGAGATTTTACCTGTCAGTGGGTGCATGTGGCTCTTAAATAGTGTAAAAGTACTATTAAAAAGTAATAGTATAAAAGTGGATTTTTTTTTATTTCAACAGAAAAGGTTTAAAAACAGATCCTTAATAAATAAAAATAGTGCTAAAAATTAAATGATGTTCTGTTTGTCGCATATAGTTAACTATTTATGTGCTGTGAGCAAAAGGTGTGTTTTCAAACCTATATAGTATACTTCAAACCTGTGGGCAGGACTGACATTCATATTCAGTTGTACATAAAAGTAACACCAAGTGTAACACCCTTACACCCAACTGTCATTGGAGGATGAGCAAATTGTGCTAAATTGAATGAATGAGATCATACAAATACATTCAAACTAGCCACTGAATCAAAAAGTTATGAATTGCTGTGAGATAGCATTGGTTAACGAGCTGATAATCTGAAACAGGTGTGTGAAGTGTGAAGGAGTGGGGTCACTCCCAAGCACTGGCATTGGGAACCACTGGTCTAGACAAGCATTCAGTCTTAGCTTCAAACACAGCCTATACACGTACTACAACAGGGGTGACCAACCTTGCTCCTGGAGATCTATTTCCTGCAGATTTCAGTTGCAACTCATATCAAACTCACCTGCCTGTAATTATCAAGTGCTGTTCAGGTCCAAATTAATTGGTTCAGGTGTGTTTGTTCAAGGTTTGTGTTGAAATCTGCAGGAAGGTAGATCTTCAGGAACAACATTGAGCACCCTTGTACTACAACCACAATATTCTGTACAGTAAACGCAGATATCCATAGAATGACACATTAAAGGTGATGTCAGTAGCAGACATCAGGTATGAAAGCACACATGCACTGTTATAGTTTGAACTTTATACTTCAGTTAAATTGTAAACATACTGTATGATCAAACACACTATACATATATGCAGTAGCCTTTCCTCGAACATCACATTCTAAGAAGATGTTGTGTGTTACAGCAGCAAGAATTGAAAGCGATCTATTTTATGACAATTTTTGTTCTGCCCAAGTTTGGGTTTCAAGAGCTAGGTTGCCCTTATTTCACGCGGGCACCGTTTTAAAACACGGGAAGAAATCCGGAAGTAGAGGATCAGCACTGTAAACATTGCAACAACATGCTGTGTACTACAAACCTCCAGCTGTTGCCGCGATTTCAAAATGCAGAAATGGTGTAGACGTCACTTTAATATCATTATGTTAAGTTTATTTTAAACAATTAAAAGCATATTAGGCATCAAACAATGTAACTTTAAGAGTAATACGCTTAAGTATCCTCCTAGACTTCAGTTCAAGGCAGCAGGTAAACACTGTGGGGGCTTCCCTGCTTCAGCCTACAACCCGGTGAGAGATAAAACAATGCAGTCCTCTGTAGCACACCTTCGTGTTGTCTGTAATGGTGTTATCCCGGTACTGAAGTTTTAAAAACGTCCATTTCCCGCTAACATTTAAGCGCCGCTGAGCACGTTCATAAACAGCTGATTTGCCACAGTATTTACCAGTGCTCAACAGAAATGTCTGTGATTGGCAGTGAAGGTCATTATTTAACCGCTCTTCACAGATTGCAAACACAGATAGACGGACACTGGATCGTTTTAAAGCCGTGAAGATCAGTCGATTCATCAAGCAGATCGCTCGTCTGTGTTTGCACTCGGTAAACATCAGCGAAGTGCCGCAAGTGTGGGGAACTGATGACCGTCACGGCCAATTACAGTCATTTCTGTTGAGCTTGTGAACGCCATCAACAGTGCCTTAAATGTTAACGGGAAATGGAGTTTTTTTTTTTACATTTCAGAAACGAAATTTTGCATTGTGACGAGTCTAATATAGTGAAAGAAGCAGTTCATTAACTTGAGTTTGATAAATGGCATCTAATACATGTGTTTGGGAAAGAAAACGTTAGCTAAGTTAGTGCCATTTACCTTTACTTGGCTGAAAATGAGATCTGATATCCCTTTGCTGATAAGATATACAGCCAGGTACACAACATTCCTGTGTGACTCAGGCGATACTTCCGGGTATCTTCCCACCGCAGCCTCGAATTCGGTATCTAAAATGGTGGCCACGTGAAATCAGTCTATAGTGCAGTCTTAAGGGTCTTCAACCACCAGGCCACGGACCGGTCCGTGGATCAATTTGAACAGGGCCACATAAGAAATCATTAATTATTTCTGTTTTATTTATCATATGAGTCTGAACAATCTTTTATTTGATCTCACTCACTTGAGTGCCCAAATTTAACTAACGAGCAGCAAAATGAGTAAGAAACAGACGTCTTTGGAAAGTTTCTTTCCTGAGAAACTGCCAAGGCATGGATTCGCAACCCATTTGTCAACAAATCAGGTGAATCCACCATGTCTGTGCAAGAAGATCAACTGCTGAGATTGCATTTGGCGGTGGCCTTTTAGGGGTAATTTGCATATAGATTCTTTTCTAGAGTTTGCGCAAGTTTTTTATTTCCAATGAAGGTATGCGGATTGCGCTTGCAAGCGGCGTGACGCGCACGGGCCTTCCAGACAGCCACCATGAGTCACATGATAAGAACTGAATTCAGCTTCCACGAATTCCACTATTAAGCATGACGTTTAAAAGTATTTTGCTGTACTCAGACTGTATACAGCACAAATTCACATTACACACTAGATACACTATATTGCCAAAATCTTTGGGATACCCCTCCAAATTATCGAATTCAGGTGTTCCTCCCACTTTCATATTTACAGGTGTATAAAATCAAGCACCTAGTTATGCAGATGCTCCTACAAACATCAAAGAATGGGTTGCTCTCTGGAGCTCAGTGAATTCATGCATGGTACTGTGATTGGTAAATCCATTTGTGAAATTTCCTCACTACTAAATATTCCATGGTCAACCGTTGATGGTCTTTTAACAAAATGGCAGCAATTGGGAACAACAGCAGCGGTAACAGTGCACAGTCAATAGCTTCAGATCTCCAAACTTTGTGTGGTCTTCAGATCAGATGAAGAACAGTGCTTGGAGCTTCATGAAATGGCCAAGCAGCTGCTTCCAAGCCTTACTTCACCAAGTACAGTGTATTGCTTGGGATGCAATGGGTCTCAAACTCAATTCCTGGAGGGCCACAGCTTTGCACAGTTTTGCTCCAACATAAATCAAATACAGCTGATCCAACTAATCAAGGTGCTCAAGATTACTAGGCTACGTCTGAAATCGCATACTTCCATACTATATAGTAAATCAGTATGTCAAGTAGTATGTCCGAATTCATAGAGTTCGAAAATCAGTATGCGAGAAGTACCCAGATGACCTACTACTTCCAGTGAGATTCTGAAGTGCGCATCGGGTGGGCGTTAGAGCTATCCCATGATGCCCCGCAAGAGAATTTATGAATGGGAGTGAAGCAACGCAACTCACGCAGGTAGGCCACGTGACCATGACAAAATGGCAGATACGAGTTCCATTCACATACGTACTTTTTTAACGTTCAAGTAGTACTTTAAATTTCAAATGCAGTACTAACTGAGTAGTAGGCAATTTCAGACGCAGCCCTAGTGTCTTGTAGTGTTGAACACCTTGTTTAGTTGTATCACTTTGATTAGTTGGATCAGAGGTGTTTCATTAGGGTTGGAGCAAAACTGTGCAGAGCTGCATCCCTCCAGGAACTGAGTTTGAGACCCATAAGGGCCAAGAAGGGCTAAAGTTTTTCTCTGGAGTGACCAATCACACTTCTTTGTTTGTATCTGATGATGGATGAAATGGTGATTACTAAGGCCCCGTTTACACTAGTGCGTTTTAGTTTTAAAACGGCGTTTTAACATGAAAACGATCCACGTCCACACTAGCGTTTCACCCAGCGTTTCTGAACACATCCCTGTACATACTACTCCACCAGAAACCTATATCACGTGACCATTCGCGCACTCTGGGCATGCGCGTTCAAGTATAAACAGGAAGCATGTGTCTCGCTCGGCATTCTAAATAGGGCTTACGCTGCTGGAAACGTGAGCGATTAGCGAGTGCTCGAACAATAGCTTGCCTCTTGCAAATATATGCAGCTGTTGCAGTAAAAAAGGCAGAGTTTAACTGCACAATGGCACCTAAAACGGACAATAGTGCAAACAACGCTCACATTTCTGTCCATGATGTTTACAGTGAAGGCTGGTCTGTGGCATTATAGCCATGTGATAGGGGCTTGACGAATAAGGGAAGGTTACGCAATGACCCAAAAGCGAATCTCAGTAGCGAATCTCAGCAGCCATGCCTCCGTTTTCAAATGTCTCCGTTTCCCCCATCCACACTGAGACGGAGCAGCAGCATTTAAGAACGAAAACGGCCTCTCCAGTGTTTCCAAAATGCTCCGTTTTCAGGGCTCGAAAACTCCGGCGTAGTGTGGACGGATGGCGTAACCGTAGCAAAACTTATGCGTTTTAAAACGAAAACGCATTAGTGTAAACGGGGCCAAAGACAATTGTACTTGGCTGACTGCAGTGCTGGGGTGTAATTAGTTATATCATTTTATCATTCTTACTCTTTTTCTGTAATGTGTTTTAGTTTCAGGAAGTTTTTAAAAAAAAATTAAATGATGGGCTACTTGCTTTAATAAAATAAATAAATAAATAAAATAAATAATAAACTTTGTTTTTACATTTTGATGCTTTAACTGCTTCCCTATAGGATTATGAAATGCAACCAACCTAAACATCTCCCTCAACCATACTCCTATCTGGGGTATGGCAACAATCTTACCCCTCGGGTTCTACTCGGCCTGTCTAGTGCAAGTTTCCTCAGTTACTACTGGCTGGCCTCTTTTGCACAAACATCCCCTCCTCCATCCGGGTCATGGCACCAATATTCATTCAAGCGGATTTCAATCTGGTGTCCCCAACATAGGAGTTTTGTGACTACAAAGTGTTTGAATATTTACAAAAGCAAACACTTTTTAATTTACAATTGGTTGTCTGCTGCTAAACAACTTGCTGTAACTCTCCAGCTCATACGTTAAACATTGGTGTGCCCTGTGATTTTGGTTGAAAGAAGGTTTCATAAAGTATGTTAATTTTAAAATGACATTAATCTTCAGTCTGAATGATGTAACAAAGCCTACTCATTGTTTTCTGATGCTGTATCTTGCTTGCTTGTCATTAATACATTGTGGTAATATATCCACTGCAGCTGCTATGAATTATTAAGTCTTCCCTCTCCAGTAATCTATTAGTAAGACCTCGATGTTCATGATTGTAGATACTTATTGGTGAACTGAATCTGAAGAAACAGGCTGTTTTCACAATCATGTGGTTTGTGTGGTTGTTGCCAAAATGTTTGCATCTTCCCTGTTCATTTGTCATCATATTCGGCACCAAGCTGCTCACTTCAATTTTGTGGTTTACATGAGTATCTCTTCCGGACATGCTTGCATCATTTTGAGCGGGGTTGGAACCAGCATGGGAGGAAGTACACTAAACAGTGCAGCTGCCATCATTAACTCTAAGTTTTACTTGCATAAATCTTTCTAGCTGTCATTTATAACATTTCCTAAACCTCGCTTACACCAGTACCAGGTTAGTTCAGTTTCTCATCCAAGCAGGATCTGAACCTTCACTTCTAGCATGGGAGCAGGACAATTTTACAAGGTCACTAATCAGTGTAACCTCTGATGTCAGCTGCTAATGTGCTTTACTGGACCAGGCAAGTGAGGTTTAAACACACAGCTCCTAATAGCTAGTAGCCTAACCATTTACAGTACTCCCCTATAAACTTTACACCCCTCCAGGTCACAGCAACGAACTTAGTCCTCTGGTTGCTTGATCCAAGTGGCTTTAAAAGCAGTGTCTCTGGCATGGAAGATACACTATACCAAGGTCTACTAGATAGCAGAGAATCTATGCATCTTTGTAGGCCAAGGAAGTGAGGTTTACTCACCTGGGCTCACTAGCTAGTGTCCTATGCACCTCCCTAAACCGTATGACTATCTGGGGTATGGCAACAATTTCACCCCTCTGGTTCTACCAGGACTAGTGCAAGTTTCCTCAGTTGCTACTAACTGGCCTCTTTTGCACAAACATCCCCTCCTCCATCCGGGTCATGGCACCAATTTAACCCCAACTATTCATTCAAGCGGATTTCAAAATGGTGTCCCCAACATGAGAGTTGGGCAAACTAAGTTTCCTTCTTCTGGCTGGTCTCCATTACACTGCACAGAAAAGCATGTTTAGGAATGAACGTTAGTCACAAATGGTCCATTTAAACAATGTCCTCTGATGCCCGTGCTTTTATTCTTGGTTTTTGGCACCACTCGACACATTCATGCAGTCTTTTCAGGCTCCTTAAAATGTCATAAGTCCCTTCATCGCTCCTGAAAGTCTCACTGGGGGAGGCTGTGGTAGATCTTGCTCTGGATGCTGGAGCTGTGTTTAATGTCTCCAGCTTTAAGCTCTTGGGAGCTTTGAACTGTGGTCTTCACTGCTTCTCTGGGGAAGCAGCAGCGGAACAGAGCCCGGATGTGGTGGAAGACCGCCTTACGGAAGATGATGAAGATCCAAGGGTCCAAGATGGGGTTAAACGCAGAGAATCGGAAAGCCATTAGATTCTGCTGATCATTCCCAACTGGACTAATGGCATTCACAAAGCCACAGATCTGTTGGAAGAGAGATAGAGAGAGAGAGAGATCAACATAAGAGTTGGAGATCAACATAAAGACATTATTTCCAGGAATGCCAAATGTCACCTGTCATACACATCTGGACCATAATCACGCTCACTATTATTTGCAGTTTGTTCTCTATTTTATTCCATACACCCAAACAGCTGAGAACACTCACTGTATGTAATTTATTGCAATTGAAACTGTCATCAGAATGAAAAAGAAATTGTGCAAGTTTCAGATATTTACAAGACTCTAAAGTCAAGTCTCAAGCTGTGTTTTTGTGATAAGTCCAGATGAATCATGAAGTTCATGTCGTTTATAACTTTGCATATGTGCCATAAAAAGGAAACAAAGATGATACTGTATACAGACTAGTGATGGGTCGTTCTTGAACGATTCGTTCATTTTGAACGAATCTTTAATATGACTCAGGAACGACGAGTCCTCTCAGGGAGTGATTCGTTCATCCGCGCATGCACAGATTGCGCACAGATGTGCAGGTTTCGTTCATTTTTCAAGTCTTTTAATTCATTCATCACGCGAAAGACAAAAGCCAATCATATGCATTTAGAGCCGGAAACAGATTTGATTTGTTCACCTCCCGAGTCCTCGGTCCGAGTTGTTCAACACGTGAAAGACACAGAAGCCAATCGTATGCATTTAGAGCCGGAAACAGATTTGAACCGTTCACCCCCCCGAGTCCTCGGTCTGAGTCATGTCTCTTTACATTTTGTCACGTGATGAACGAACCAGAAGACTCGAAAGGTGAACTAGTCATGGCTCCTTTCGGCTCAGACTGTTTACATTGGTTGAGATTATATGGACTGTCCGTGTGACGTGAACGAACCACTGAAATTTGAAGACATGAAGAGGTGAGCTAAGCAAAGAGACAAAAATATCTTCATAGACAAAAGAGCAGGCAAACAGTAAATGATTATTTTCTCTTATAGCATTCTATTTATGACTTGTTTGTAGTGTGATCAACATTTGGGCTAGTTGTACATGTGTTTGGAAGCAATTCGTAACAGTTTAATAATATATTGGCAAATTGAACGAAATGAACAAAATGACTCGAAAAAAGATTCGTTCATCTCGATGAACGAGACTTAAAGATCCGAGTCAGTAAAATGATCCGAACTTCCCATCACTAATACAGACAAACCCAAAATTATTCATACCCCAGGGGGCTTGACTAAATTATAATGCATACATACAGAATTTCTTCAAACATAAAGCACCTATGATTTCAATTGTAGCAATAATATTTACGAAAGGAGTGTGTGTTTGAATTGAATTCATTCACTGCATAATATAGGTCAAAGACAAAAAAGTTTTTTTTTAAACATCAAGACTATAAGTCTAAGAATTTGTATTTCTTTCCTGTAAATTTACATTTTTATGGGCAAAAAATAGTCACAAGAATCATATTCTGATTATAGAAGACACCTACAAAAATGTCATTCAATGTAAAATAATGTTTATATACATATGCATATACACAACAATATCTATACCCATTTCAAGAGTTCACACTTAGCTGATGATTGATTATAAAGCTTGTTTGGCATGCTGTCCCGGGAGAGAGCCCTGAGCTCATAAGAACCTCGAGCCCAGGGCTCCCTCCCGTTTGCGAGAGGGGAGTTTGAGCTCAGGTAGATCTCGAGAACTCCCCTGCTGTAGAAGCTAATAAAAAGATAGTGATTGCTCTTAAAAGATAACTATTTACTAGGAGCACGTTTATGGAGTCAATTTAGATTAGTCAATTAACTTAAGTTGCTGGACGGCGGGAGGAAACCGGGGAACCCAGGGGAAACCCACGTGAGCACGGGCAGAACGTGTAAACTCCGCACAGAAATGTTGGCTGACTTGGTAAGGACTACAACCAGTGACGTTCTTGCTGTGAGGCAACAGTGCTAACCACTGGGCCACCGTGCCACCCATCTAGGAAAGGAGGAGGAGTAGGGGTGGATGGAGGGATTCGTCAAAACGAAGATGGCTGTGATATGGAACTTAGTGTATTTACAGTGGCTAATGAATCATCTGATTGGTGAATCATAAATTGGATAATGCAGGACCAACTGCATGCAATCATAAACACGTGATCCTCTCGAAATTAGTTTATGAATAAACTTTACATATTGTCAGGCAGACGGTGGCATAGTGAGTAGCACGTTTGCCTCACAGCAAGAAGGTTGCTGGTTCGAGCCTCGGCTGGGTCAGTTGGCATTTCTGTGTGGAGTTTGCATGTTCTCCCCGTGGTTGCGTGGGTTTCCTCTGGGTGCTCCGGTTTCCCCCACAAGTCCAAAGACATGTGGTGTACGTGAATTGGGTAGGCTAAATTGTCCGTAGTGTATGAGTGTGAATGAGTGTGTAAGGATGTTTCCCAGAGATGGGTTGCAGCTGGAAGGGCATCCGCTGCGTAGAACAAATGCTGGATAAGTTGGCGGTTCATTCCACTGTGGCGACCCCGGATTAATAAAGGGACTAAGCTGAAAAGAGTATGAATGAATGAATATTGTCAGGCATATAGAGCATGAATCATTTGATATCATTCATAAGACTTTAAGAAGTTCCAAAATGCTAATGAATTGTTATTTTCATTTATTTATATATATATTTAGTACTCTCCAACTAAAGGAAAATTTCACTCACATTTTGAGACATTTCGTCACCTTGGAATTATAAGGTTCTATCTGCGTTCTGAAGGATTTTGAGATATTGAGCTTCAAAGCTTTTGCGTTTTATAGCAAACAGGACGAGTAACATTTGTTTTTAAAATAAAAAGTCTTAAAATGTAAACAACTTATATATATAAAAAAAACATCCCATAATGTAAATAAGTTTTCAGTAAGTTGTTAATAAGAATATGCCAATAACTCAATTTTGACAAAAATGTCGATAGAACCTTATAATTCTAAGGTGAAGATTTAATTTGTTTTGAACTTGATTCATAGTCACATATATAATTATATGGTGTGTGGTGTAAAATGGTGTTTTTATCCGGTGTAGGTTTTATCCGGGTGCTCCAGTTTCCCCCACACTCCAAAGGCATGTAGTATAGGTGAATTGGGTAAGCTAAACTGTTTGTAGTGTATGTGTGTGAATGAGTGTGTATGGATGTTTCCCAGGGAAGGGTTGCAGCTGGAAGGGCATCCGCTGTGTAAAACTTATGCTGGATAAGTTGGCGGTTCATTCCGCTGTGGCGACCCCAGATTAATAAAGGGACTAAGCCGAAAATGAATGAATGGGTAAACAAAATGTGACTGTATGTGAAATTTCAGTTTTATGTGCACAGACCTTATTATTATTATAAATAAGATAACATCAAGTAACGTCTCTTCACAGATAAAAAAATATATCCAAAGTAAGTAAACGAAAAAAAAAGGGTCAATTTGAAAATTTCAATATGTAAATACTTTAATGAAAATCAAACAATTTTTTCCTTTTTCAAAAATATAAAATATAAACAATCACATACTTGGCAACACTGCCTGTCTCCCATTGAGCAACTTTCTCAGCCTCATGATAATACAAAAAAAAAAT
>CAIGQQ010004325.1:4091149-4117342 GCA_903798035.1 Danio albolineatus | reverse complement strand
CAGAACAAAAACAACCCACTGACCGTTCATCCAATTTTCCATATATTCTAAAAAATGAAAACAATACAGGCAAATTATATCCAAATATGCATGTCTGTGAGGCTTACATTTAAATCTGTATTTCACTAAACAGATGACAAAGTACACACTTTAAAAAGTTTGCAGTAATGTGTTTCATTCGATTTCTCAGGTTTGCATAATTAAAACACTTTAGAATGATTTGAAATACATAAAGAGATAGTTCACCCCAAAATTAAAAATGTACTTAATATTTACTAACCCTCAGTTGGTTCTGCTACACATCAAAGAAGATATTTTGGAGAAAGCTAAAAACCTGTAAGGCGACACGGTGGCTCAGTGGTTAGCACTGTCACCTCACAGTTTGAGTGCTGGTCACTAGTTTGAGTGCCGGCTAGGTCAGTTGGCATTTCTGTGTGGAGTTTGCATGTTCTTCCCCACAGTCCAAAGACATGCCCTATAGGTGAATTGAATAAACTAAATTGGCCGTAGTGTATGTGTGTAGTGGTTGTTTCCAAACAGAAAGAAGAGCATCCGCTGTGTAAAACAAATGCTAGATAAGTTGCCGTTTCATTCCGCTGTGGTGACCCCTAATAATTAAAGGATCTAAGCCGAAGAAAAATGAATTAATGAATGAAAAACTTTAACAGTGGGAAAAACTAATACTAAGATAGTCAATGGTAACAGGTTTCCAGCATTCTTCAAAATATCTATTTGGATATTTGGATATTAAATATATATTATTTGGGTTCAGAAGATAGAAAGCCAAAGAGAATTCCAAACAAACCAAACATTATAAAAGTAGACAAGACAAAAGGCACAGTTCTCCAATTTATACAATAGATTTGTTTAATGAATGGACTACATTTTCAGCGATTACTTCACTCATAATACTCTCTATGGAGAAGCAAAAGCCACAAAGAGATTGCTGACTCCAAATTGACAGGAGCGATTGTGACAAAAGAATTGCTGACTGAAAATCGATGCAAACGATTGTAACAAAACAATCAAAATTAACATCCAACGCAGCTATCTCAAGTAGCATTGTTAAAGCTCACTATAATTTAGCAAGACCAGTTCATTATCAATGCTTTTGGAAATTACTCCCATGACCTATGCAGTTTGTGAATTTTTCACACTGGAATTGTTCAACAAAAGAATGTATTAGTTTCTGAATGACCCAAAAGCATGTTTTGTTCAAGACTAATTGGATCATGATTTTGCATTACCACATCAACAACTTCGAACGCTCAAAGAATTCAAGTTTATCTGTTAAGCGCACAAAACAATTGTTTGACTCACACTTTTCTTTCATATATGATCCATATGGATCTGTTAACTAGATGCAAAATGAATTCTTGAAGATTCTTGAAGATGATGCATTCCGTAAATGGCTTTCTGTGTGTTTGATAAATGAATAGATCGCACTCAGAGTCAACAACTACTAAGAGTCAATTGTCTTACTGGTTAAAACCCATGTTTATTTAAATATTAAATGAACAAATTAAATTAGAATTCAAATGAGTCAATTTGCTATTCTAAACTTTTTTTTCACATTAACTGTCATTTGATAAGTGGAGTTTATGCATAAACAAATTTCGAGAGGATCACGTGCTTATGATTGCTAGCAGCTGACCTGCATTATCCAATTCACAATGCACCAATCAGACGATTCCTAAGTTACTATAAATACCCTCAGTTACGTATCACAGCTATCTTCGCTTTGAAGGATCCCCCTTCCTCCTCCTTTCTAGATGGGTGGCATGGCGGCCCAGTGCTTAGCACTGTCGCCTCACAGCAAGAACGTCTCTGGTTTCATTCCTTACCAAACAAGCCGACGTTTCTGTGTGGAGTTTGCAAGTTCTCCCCGTGCTCACGTGGGTTTCCCCCGGGTTCCCCGGTTTCCTCCCACCGTCCAAAAACATGCAACTTAAGTTAATTGACTAATCCAAATAGACACCATAGACATGCTCCTAATAAGTAGCTATCTCCTAAGAACAATCACTATCTGTCCTTCAGCTACTCCAGCAGGGGAGTTCTCGAGATCTACCTGAGCTCACACTACCCTCTCGCCTTGCAACGGGAGGGAGCCCTGGGCTCGAGGATCTTATGAGCTCGGGGCTCTCTCCCGGGACAGCATGCCAAACTAGCTTTATAATCAATCATCAGCTAAGTGTGAACTCTTGAATATATAAAAAAATACATGTTGGCATATACTGGGTAATAAATAGCTGAAATAAGCACAAATGTCAGGGAATGTCAAAATATCTTAGGGGCCCCAAAATCACCCAAGACCCTGGAGGGTTAATGTCTAAAATGGTGCAGAATGAAGCTTTTATCAGATACAAAATCAGTTTTGTCAAAGATGAAGACCAATGATAGATCAGAGCAACTATTGCTGGTGAGTTGAAAAGCTCAGTTACGTGCATTCGGAAATGTGTCAGAATAAACACATTTTCAGAAGTCTTTTGTTTTTAAATAGTCAAAAAGTTAACTCTACTAACGATATATTTGGCAATTTGAACAAAGCCAAAGCCAACTGACTCTTATAGGACAATACACATGGTACAGTATTACATTGCATCCAAAACACATTTTGCAACCCCTCATTCATTCATTAATTTTCTTCTCGGCTTAGTCCCTTTATTAATCAGGGGTCACAACAGCAGAATGAACTGCCAACTTATCCAGCATATGTTTTACACAGCGGATGCCCTTCCAGCTGCAACCCATCACTGGGAAACATCCATACACACTCATTCACACGCATACACTATGGACAATTTTAGCTTACCCAATTCACCTGTACCACATGTCTTTGGACTTGTAGAGGAAACCAGAGCACCTGGAGGTAACCCACATGAACACAGGGAGAACATGCAAACTCCACACAGAAATGCCAACTGACCCAGCCGAGGCTCAAACCAGCGACCTTCTTGCTGTGATCGTGCTTCTCACTGCGCCACTGTGACTGTGGGTTTATAAATGAAATAGAGCAATTTGGAAATTCTGAATCCTCAAGAATATTTTTGTCACCTCCAACCAAACAAAGGCAGCACTATTGAGAATCAACTCTTCCTCTCAGATGTACAGTAAATTAGATATTTCCAAACTTCCACAGAAAGAATACCACAGGCCCCAAATGTCTTGGGAGATTAAAGATGTATTACGGACTTTAAACAGTTTTGTTAAAAAAGTCGAGCTGTTTTAAATACTGACCCCATGGCACAATAAATCAAAAACCATAACTTGCGTTGTGTATGAACCCCAAATGAAAGGTTCCCGTAGGAAAGAAAAACAACAAAGACCTTGCATCTATTCTTGATAGCTTGTGTTTATAGTTTCTGAAGAGATTCCAATGGCTCATATACTTTGTGAGGTGTCGCTTTGCCTCAGCAGATTGAACAGTAATTAACAGCCCATTTCAAATGTTGTTTTAAGGCTGATTTATACTCGACGCATTCACTTGAGTGAGCGTGACGACTGTGCTGTCATGGCGGTGTTTGTGGAGGTTCGCTTTGGGTGCGCGCAACATGATTTCAGCTGGCGGAGCGCACAATTTTTTGACACTCGAGCAAACAGTTTGCGTGGCACCACATTTCATTTGAGTTGAATATGCTGTTTATATACAATATAGTGATGCCCTATTTTTCTAGGTTTTATTGGTGATAATGGTCAGAAAGGTGTCAGGCGGCGCAGTGGGTAGCGCTGTTGCCTCACAGCAAGAAGGTTGTTAGTTCGATCTCGGCTGGGTCAGTTGGTATTTCTGTGTGGAGTTTGCATGTTCTCCCTGCGCTCTCGTGGGTTTCCCTTACAAGTCCAAAGACATGCGGTACAGGTGAATTGGTTAAGCTAAATTGTCCGTAGTGTATGTGTGTGAATGAGTGTGTATGGATGTTTCCCAGTGATGGGTTGCAGCTGGAAGGGCATCCTCTGCGTAAAACGTTAAGTTAGTGGTTCATTACACAGTGACGACCCCAGACTAAGCTGAAAAGAAAATGAATGAATGAACAGTCAGGAATATTGGACCATTATTGCCTTATTAGCATATAAATAGAAAACACAAACCAGCCAAACAATAATGTGTGATTTGTGAAGTTTGCTAAATAAAAAAAAACGTCAGTATTTTTTGGTAAGTCTACTTTATTTTTGCTTTTATTCTTTCCATAATAAAAACCTACATTTGTAGAGCAACCCATGTTCTGTTGTCATTAATCTTTTAATAAACTTAAATGGGTAGAACCATCTGATATATGAACAAAAGCAAGTGATGCATCACAGTTTGATTTAAAAAATCTTGAATGGATTGAAATAATTTCTAAACATAATAAAAATAAATAGTTTAAAAATCTTAAACGATATTAATGATATGACGTTGTAAGACTTAAGTTTTGATGTCTTTGACAATTCAAACATAAACTGGAGGCACGGAGACAAACCGGCTCCACACCTCACCAGGTGGGAATGCGGGGATGCTCACCCACCTCCTTCCCCCTCGGTTCCTTCACCCTCTCTCCACTCAATTCACACAGAATGATTGTTTCAAAGTAATGTTTTATATCAATGCAAGTGACCTTATCTATCATGTTTGATGTCATTTGAAATGTCTCAGTGCGACTGGTACAATGGTCTCATTCCCTCAGAAATAGACATAACCAAAATAATAAATATATAACTTCAGGTATCTTTTGCACCACTGCTAAGGGTGTGCCTTCACCGGGGGGTTCAGAAACCTTTACTGAATGTAAATGCCTTTTGTTATTCAACACACACCCCTTCTTTTCCTTGGTTTGGATACTTAAGGGAGAGTTTCAAACTGTTCAGAGCAACTTCTGTAACCCAGAGTAGCCCGTAGTGTGGAATTCTCCAGACTATGTAAGTCAGGTATGCATCTTTTGATTATGGATTGTCTTTGAGAATTTGATGTTTTGTATTGATCGTTTATGGATTGACTGAATTAATTGGCATAATACACATTTACCTGACTAATAAATTGTTATATTTGAATTTATTCTTGTTTACTCTGAAATTATTTACTCTGATAAGTTAAGAATGTACTAGATTTCATGATAGGCGAAACATAATACATGTTAGATGAAAATCCTAGAAATTCTAACTTGTTGTTTGACTTTAGTTATGTTATTCGTTGCAATCACTATGGGGGGCTAGGGTTAATGCATTAAAATGAAAATGATCACTTCTTAAATGGTACTAGCAATTGACCGCTGATTATTGTCTCGACATTAATTAAGTTGTACATAGTATAATAAAAGTACTATTGGGGCTAGGGTTAATGCATTACGATGAAAATGATCACATTTTACATGGTACTAGCGGTTTAACCTCTGGTTAAATATTTCGACTATTATTATTTAACTAAGTTGTTACATAGATGATTGTAAGAATCAAATGAGATTACTATTTAAATAATGGCATCGTCTGTCTGTCTAATAAATAGTATTAATCATCAACCTCTAATCATTGATCAGACTAGTAAACTTATGATCGATTACAGCCGGCGTAAAGTGACATGGATCCACAATAAATGAGTAAATAAAAGTAAAAGTACTATGGGAGGCCAGGGTTAATGCATTAAGGTTTAGTATACACATTTTACATGGCACTGGCGGTTAACCTCTGATTAAATAATTCAATCATGTTTAAGTCGTTACATGGTTATTTCAATCATGGGGGGCTAGAGCTATACGTTTCTCGTGGTTAACCTCTGGTCATCGTTTGGAATCTACTTAAGTTGTTACATAGGAAAAATCGGTTATAAGTTATAAGATTATTCAATTATATACCAAAATATCTCATAAACTGCTAAATTAATAAAGTAACATAAACTATAAAATTGGAGTCAGATAGAACGAGGATAAACATATTAATCTTCTAAACCACCTCATACTAAAACTGAAGTTAGATATGAGTTAAACTTGAAGTAAATCAACATTGTGCACTGGAAAGACAGAACAGGCAGCGAACCTTCATCCACCAGTAGACACCGCCGTTGGACTATTTGGCTGGACCTTACAACGTAGTTCAGGAAACTTCCTACTTCTCTGTTTATCCGTTTAATTTTACGCTCGCTTTCTTTTGACTGGCTCATGTCATTTTAAAAAATATCACAATGGCAAAAGTGTCAAGTTTCGTGCGGTGCATGTGCAGTCAGCAGAGGTCTGCGACATGGCACCAGGCGACAGTATAAGTCAGCCTTAAGTCAGTGGTCCCCGTAGATTATTAGGCGCCCATCAACCATTTACTCAGAGGACGACAAGCTGACAAAACACTGCTGCAACTCTGATACAAGTTTTATTTATGGAGAAAATGAAAAAGCACTGCAGTGTTTCTACTGGAATGTCTGTATTCCATACAAAGCATGAAGCTGATCGGTCAGTTCTTGTCACGTGGCTCGTGGTGCGCTCACAGCATCCTGAATAGCTGAGATGTTTTCAACCGTAGGTGCGCATGGAACATGAAAGCGCAAGCCGCGCACTTCCACTGGAAATAACGAACTTGCGCATGGAAAAGACAAGATATGTGAACGGCCCCTTAGACCACTCACCATTTGTCTACAAGACATGCTGGATTCAACTGATTTGTTGACAATTGATGGGTTGTGAATTAATTCCTTGGCAGTTCGTGGGTCCTTTACTAGGCGTTTTCCCCTTCGCAAAGAAACTTTCCAAAGATGTCTGTTTCTCACTCATTTTGCTAGCTTCTGGGTTAAATTTTGGTACAGAGTGACTGAGAAGTAGAAAGTCATTGTAGAGAGAATACAGTAATTTTTCAAAAAAAAAAAGAATTTTCAAAATAAAATATTGATTAGTCTCAGATAATAAATAAAACAGAAATAATTAATGATTTTTTGATGGCCTGGAACGAATTGATCCACGAACCGGTGGAATCTGGAAACCGCACGAATCTGCGGCCCAGGGACCACTGGTTTTAGTAATTCTGAAATGACTGGGTCAAAACATCAAAACATTTGGTTAAATATCTCCCGGATCTGTCTCGCAAGATTGTGTCCCCACAATCAATTACAAACGAATGCTTTTGTAAATGCTCAGGCCAGCCAACTTTCAAAGTCTGTTTAGAAGAACACTCTCTTTTTATTTATTGTTATCAGTGTTCCTGGAGTAAGGTTGTCTTAAATGGTGAACAGCCAAGATGATTTAGGACCACAACATCGGATCAAAGCAAGTATATGCAGCCACAGTTGCAGATTTATATGTGCGTGCGTGTGAGATTTTGTTTTCAGAGAAAGAGATCAGAGAAACAGTTGCTATTGATCTGAAACAAGATCAGGTCCATGCGTTCTCCTGTTCTGAAATGTGTCAGATTGCAATTTACTCATGAGCAAAAACATTTTGAGCAGACATAGTTGAAGCGAATGTCAAGGATCTCCTAACAAGGACACATACTGTTTTTTTTTTGTGTGTTTACCACCAAACTTCAAAATCAAACTCCTCAAATCTTCCTGGTATTCCATTCATTAATTCATTCATTTTACTTCAGCTTAGTCTCTATTTTAGAGGTTGCCACAGTGGAAAGAACCGACAGCTATTCTAGCATATGTTTTACACCAATTTAGTTTATTCAATTCACCTATAGTGCATGTCTTTGGGCTGTGGGGGAAACCGGAGCTCGTGAACCCACGTGAAACCCACATGAACATGGAGAGAACATGCAAACTCCACACAGAAATGCCAACTGGCCCAACTTGGACTCAAGCCAGCAATCTTCTGGCTGTGAGTGGACAGTGCTAACTACTGAACCACTGTGCCACCGCCTAGTATTCCAGAAGCCCTTTGTTAGCTTATCAATGATAAAGGCTTCAGGTAACCAGTTTCTTAGTCAAGAGCTTCATGCACGAACTGTGTTCCAATTGACAGAGTCTCTACACAGTGTTCACTGCTCACTACTCTAAAGTAACAGGACAACTTTACTTCACTTTTGAATGTTAATTTACACATTTGCTCTATGACACTGCCTGCAGCATCTTGATACAAATCTGAATTACTATGATAAGGGCCAATTCATTACAGTAAGGTGACTGGGTCAGAGTTTCTCTTGAACAGCAAGGTTTGAGAATTAATGTTTGTCAGCAGTGTTGAGAATTTAAGTGGTCCATCAGGGAAAAGAACACAAATCAAGTCTCATTGACGCACAAGAAGAATAATAGCACTTCAGGTCAAGCACTTCAGCTATAAATAACTACCATGAAAAGTCTAAGTTGGCTTTATTGTTTTATTGGTCTAAGTTTGTTTTTAGGCTTATTTGTTTATTATTACTTTTTAATCAGGAAAAGAGAAAAGCAATAGCTAATGAGTGCTATTGCTAGTCAGTTAAGTGTTGACAGAACAGATGTCTATTCTTAAAGATGGCCAGTCATTACATCTGGATTGGATGTTAAAGGTGAAAGTCCTTCCAATTGATTTTGTGCCCCTATGGGATGGAACCACAAAGCAACGTTTGGTAGCAGAGTGCAGAGTTCTGCTGTATAAGAGGATTCAGATTAGGGGGTGCAGAGCCAGAGGCTGTTTTGTAGTCAAATGACAGGGCTTTGAATTTAATTTGAGAGGTGCTAAATAGAGGTGTGACATCTGCTTTTTTCAGTTTGTTAAAGAACACTCTTCCTGCTGGATCAGCCGGAGAGGCTTGATGATATTGATTGTAAGGCCAGCCAAGAGAACATTGCATGTTCGGATAGAACCGGTCTTATGTTTCTGATGTTATAAAGTGAAAACGGATGACTGCATCAATGTAGCCAGTCAATTTCAACTGGTCATCAACAACCACTCCTAGGTTTTAAGGGTCCTGGAATGAGTGACGGTTGACATGTCCAGCTGAATGGTGAAATTGTGGACAAGTGTTGTGGTGGCCGAAATTACCAGCAGTTTAGTTTTGGAGAGGTTGAGTTGAAGGTGTGTTTCAGAGAGAAATTTCTTTCAGCTATAAATAAGACTCGATGCAACAGTGCAGCGCAGGACAGAATTTGGTGATTTCGGGTCCACGTGGTTATCTGCGGATCGTGGGACTCCCGCAAAAATGGATATACGTAAAAATAAATGGATGATTGCAAAGGAAATTACATTTATCTAAGCACAGAAGAAACAAAAATGCATTAAGGTCCTTTCAGTCGGGAGGTGGCGGACTCGTCGCGCATTTCTACGTAATAGAGGTCCATATTTTGTCCAGTGTAGTGCTTCAGATCTGATCATCAGCAAAAAAGTAGGCTAATAATCAACAAGGTTACATTTGCATTTGCTAAAATCTGTGGTTCTATTTTTCCGAAGATTGTAAAAACAAAAAAATATAACACAATTACTCAATGAGTGCAGATCATGACCTTTTGAGTTATTCTGTTCCTAAGATTAACACGACAAAATCAAACAATGCAGGAGCGCTGTGAGTACTTCACTATTATTTGCTAAAATTTAACACAGTTTTGCGCTTGGGATAATTGTGTTTATTGTTTTCTGATAAGATAAATAGTTTAATTTTAGACACAGTATTGCCGACTCGCTGCAGCCAAGGCTTTAATTAATTTTTTTGACTAGAGGCCTACATACAAAAATTTTCACTGAGCTCAGTAAAACATTCTTTGATTAGTTATTAATAATCTGTTCAATAATTCGTTAAAGCCAAAATGAATGGTAAGACACACGTTGTTATTTAATTAAATACAGTTTAAATAAAAAAATATTTTATATTAATATTAAATATATTTTCTATTAATATAGACCATTTTGAGGGATGTAAACAAAAACAATGGTCCCAACGTACTCCCTCTTTTACATTTTTCATTTCTATAGCTTTCGAGAATCCAAAAAGAGCCACATATTGACAAATAATGTTATGGTAGCTGTTTTATCATTAAGTTATGATTAAATTGCCTCTTGTTACAGTTATGAAATAGTTTGATAACAAGCAGGAAATGTTCATGGGCCAACGACATGACCACGTTGAAATGGTCTACTGTATATAACATATTCTTATAGGCTATGTTCTGAAAAATGTTCTAATTAAACACAAATATGACAAAGATATTTATATTCTGTGTGTTTGACAAAGCAGTCAATGCATGAAGTGAAAAGAAATAGGCTATAGGATACGTTGCCCTCAATTTTTGTCTTTAAGTAGGCTAAAATCAATTTACAGTAAATGTGTGTGGTGCTGCAGTCTAAAAGTGTCGGTTAGGCGATGTTTATGTGAACAGCTAAAGTTGGGCAAATGATGATAAAATTGATGATAAAAATAACAACAATAACAAAATATATCGTCTGCATAAAATATGATAAATTACAAACATATATAAATTTGACAAAGCAAAAATAAAAACGAAATAAACAGTACTTTATTGTGTTCTGGTAAGTCTAAGAGCATTCAAATATTGAAATTGAACAATCAAATGTAAAATAACATGGTCATCATTGTATAAATAATTTCATACAATACTTAATAATATTGTTATCTTTTAATCTTTAATGAGATACACACGTTGCTATACCGGTGCTCAAACGATATATTGTTCAGCCTTTTCATGCACTGACACACTACACAAGAAGAAATGGTTGAGTCTTATGTCTTGACACCTATTTGTCATTTGCAAATCCCCACAACACTGTATGTCAAGCAAAGCATGCTGAAATCAGGAAAAAAAATAAATCTTTTTGTCTGAATAGGGCTTAAAACAGGCCACATTTTTAAAGCTCTTCTGAAACTGAGCTCAACAATGCCCTAAATATGCAAAACTAGGCATTGTGTATTATTGTGTTGTCACAAAATACGTTCACGAACTACATTTTTTAAATTAGATGAATTCTTTTGTCAAACACACACCAGCAAACCCTGTGAACCTAACGGCCAGACTTTTGTTGCATGTTTGTTTACGTACTATTTTACATAAAAACACAATTTAATAAGATATCAGTTTTCCACATTTATATAGTAACTTTACTAAATAATATAAAAACATATGTGGCCGACATGGTGGCTCAGTGATTAGCATTGTCGCCTTACTGGTCGCTGGTTAAATCACTAAATGGCCTAAGACTTCAATACATTACAGATATGCTCACTGAATACAAACCTAACAGATCACTCAGATCTTTAGGATCATATAAACTAGAAACTCCAAGAGTTCAGACACAGCAGGGTGAATTCACCTTCAACTAATACTCCCCCCGCTGCTGGAACCAGCTTCCAGAAATGAATGATCATGTGCTCCAACATTAGGCACGTTCAAATCAAGACTGAAAACACATCTGTTTAGCTGTGCCTTTACCGAATGAGCACTGTGCTACGTCCGACAGATCGCACTAATATGTCTTTCTTTTCTTTTTTCATTCTTTTATAACCTAATCTGTTTTTAATCAATGTTTTATTAGCTTTTATTGTCTTATACACTTGTCCCTTTTATTCTTGTTTATGTAAGGCACTTTGAATTGCCACTGTGTATGAAATGTGCTATATAAATTAACTTGCCTTGCCTTGGTTTGAGACTCAGCTAGGTCAGTTGGCATTTCTGTATAGAGTTTGTATGTTCTCCCTGTGGGTTTCCTCCAGGTGCTCCGTTTTCCCCCCACGTAGCAAAATTTCTCTGGCCCACACAATCAGGTTTTGCTTGGCCCAAATGCTGCAGTGAATCACGGTACATGACTGGACCAAATCTAGCTTCCAGACAAGGGCCAATCATGGACCACACTAGGATCAAGCCTCAGCCAAGTTAATAACTCATTATTGGGCTTAAACTGGGCCAGATAGGTTGGTGTGTCACAATCAGTGTTGGGTAAGTTACTTTAAAAAAGTAATTAATTACTAATTACTAATTACTTAATCAATATTGTATTTAAAATACTTTTCTAATTACTGTGTCTGAAAAGTAACTTAATTACTCAATAAGTAACTTAACTAAATACTTCTTGAAATCCCATTAAACCTTGAGTGGACAAATAATAAAAATTTAACTCTGTAAATAATAAATACTTAGATAAAACATATGAGTCAAACATGAAATAGTTTAGCCTTTTATTTTTCTGAATCATCTTTATTATATTCTATTTAAAAAAATCTATAATAATTACATGCATAATAATTTTTAGTATGCAATGTAACCTTCTTAAATATTATTCTGCATATCTATCGATCAGGCAGGATCACATCTGTCAACCCTCCCGTATTTCCCGGGATTCTCCCGTATTTTACAGTTCTATCCCCCTATTATCCCGTAAAGCTATTTTCCCGTATTTTCAGTCGTTCTCCGACGGGTGTAAAAAAACATTAAAGAGCCGATCCTCCCCATTCGCAACCCATACCGCTGAACCACCAGTGCCGCCCCTTCTTCTTAAATGTGAATCTTTTCTGTGCTTTCGTTTTATTTAGGCATTTAAACACTTTAGAATAAACATAAAAAACAGCAGGATTCCCTTTCCTTTTCATTACAGGTGCCGTCGCTCCTCCTACACTCTTAAAAAAAAAGGTTCCTTGAGGTTCTATATAGAACCCTAGGGTTCTATACTTGGCCAGTAGAACCTTTTACCCAAAAAATGGTTCTATTTAGAACCCTTTGAGTGCAAAGAACCTTTTTGATTAAAATGGTTCTATAATGTGAGATTTATGACATAATTATATAGTAAAGATTATAAATAATAATAAGCTTTAACACAGAGAGACAAAGCTTTTTGAGTTAAAACCTAATAAAATGACCGCTATGGTCAAAAACCTAATCAATGTGTGAAGGGATTTTTGTTTCATGCAGGTTTGTACATTACCATATAACTAATATTTATATATGTTTAATATTTAAATTTTTTGACAAATTATTTTGTGAAATTAATTAAATAACCAGTTTATTCAGACTGTACAGAGTGTTGTTATAGTTTAATAAATTATTTTAAACTAATAATCATGAAAAAGCCCTCTGGTGACGTCATTCATTGGTGGACTGGTGGTGACGAGCCTGGAGAGTGACGGTTAATTTTTGAAAAGGAGAACTCCGCTTTTGCAGCTCCATCATTCAGGTACGTTATTACTCTTTTAAAACTATAATAATGAAATATTTTGTATTACGGGGTAATGTTTCTCTTCCCTTGTCTTATATGGTGACAGACTGAATAAGGGGTAACGTTAATATGGATTAATACTGTGCTTGTAACTTTCTGATGGATTTCTGTCGTCAGCCTTCGGTTCAGGAATCTGTGTCAAGCTGACTTTTTGTTCGAAATAAGTTACAGTTTCGCTTTATTTGTTTGTCAGTATTAATTAAAACATCAATAACAATAAAACAGGTGCGTTATTTGAAGGCGAGCTCCGAGAGGCAGCGTGAAGCGCGTGCACGCTCTTTTAATGGTAAATTCATATGAGCCGATTTCCGCTTTCGTGCAGTTTTTATCTCCAACCTTGAACAAACGAGTACTTCCAGCTTGCTCGTGTGTGAGTTTAGCCCAGTTTAACTCGGGCTAAACTCTGTAAAGTAGTGTACACGCCGGCTAGTCTGCATTAAAACCTCAAGGGAACATGCCGCGCTCGCGCCCGCCCGAGTCTATGCACGCGCCCGCCCGAGTCTATGCACGCGCCCGCCCGAGTCTATGCACGCGCTATAGTAATAATTGCTAAGGGTATTATTAAAACCTTTCAAAGCCAAAACATATTTTAATAATCCATAGATTAAAGATCAGGTGTTATTTATGAAGGACATACAAACATGCAGGCTAAATGTATTGTGAAATGTTGAACCTTGTTAAATATAGGCTACATGTATATATTGTGCTAAATAAGTTTAAAATTCATATTTTAATGTATATCTTTCTTTTCTTCAAACAGCCTGGACACTGAACTGCATCGTAAATCTTGTGCTCGGTATGTATTATTGCTTTTAATTCTAAACAAACTGTATTAAGTATTATGAAATGAATATTATAAAAGACTTTAACATTGTATTGTAACCTGGGCTGCAGGACACAAGTAGCTTTGAAGAGGAAGGATCCCAGCTTAAAGAAGGACATGCGTTACATCCATAATTGTGACACAATTATCATCAACAAGGACACCTGGTAAATATTGTATTTTATAACATGCATATGTCAGACTTGGTTGTTGTGTACTGAAATATATTTATCACAAAAATGTTCCATTACTTATTGCTGCTGTTTGTACAGTGAGTATATTAAGGTCATTGCTTATTAAAAAGTCCTGCAAAGAAAATATGTTTTAAAAGAAAGTGTAAATTTGCCTACAGGATTTGTTGCAATGTCTGCAAAACAAATTTAAAAATGAAAGGATTTCAGTGGGGAGCTCATCTATCATCTTGCAAAATGAAACAAATTAATGGGATGAAAAGGAAGTGAACTGTATTCTGAGGAACTTAACACAAGGCAAGTTCAGTTCAATACATTTGATGCCAAAGGTAGATTAATTCTGTGGTTTAAATTCATATTTACACACTCTAAAATGCTGTCTTTCTACCTCAGATTGTGATGGACCTGGAATGCGACACCAGATATTCATAAGTCAAGAACTGAATGAACACCCTTTTCCAGAGCACAGATTATGGAGGGGTTTGCAGAACTAATGGAGCAGTTTTTTCTTCTTGGAGTGCCACAGCTTGTGAGTAAACACTGTTACATTGTGTGCCAAATAGTTTTGCGTCCATGATGACTTTAAGAAACTTGTATTGCTGAAAATATGTCATTTGGAAACTTACACATGAAGTAAACAAAATGTTTTTTGCATTTAGGATGCTGCATAGAAAACTTGGTGAAGAACACAGAAACATCTTTAAAAGAAATGGCCCAAAAAGGGACAGAAAGAAGGAAGTGCTCCATGACAGTTTCATTGGACCAGCAGCGGAAACCGCAGAAGGTAACTACTCCCTATATTACATACTATTTGCCCCAAACACACACACACACACACACTTTAATTGTATTAATTATAACTGTAATTCTATTTGATGACTTATGTTAATTGGTTAAAAGTACTCAACATTAAAATATTGTTTTACAGAAATCCAAAGGTCCTACACCAACCAGGATTCAACAGCTCTCCTGATTCCACCAAGGCTTGAAGTTTCAGCATTACAATGGACAACACTCACTCGCTATCCTTCAACTTCCTCATTTATCAGAGGCACCACAGTGGAGTGAATCACCAACTAATCTGCCATTTCCAGCCACAACCCAGCACTTGGAAACACCCATATACTCTCTCATAGATCTACACACATTCACTCACTATGGCCAATTCACCTATACCGTACACATGCTTTTGGACTGTGGGGTCAACCGGAGCACCCAGAGGAAACCCACAAGAACACTGGGAGAACTTGCAAACTCCACACAGAAATGACAACTGGCCCAGTCGGGACTCGAACCAGTGACCTGCTTGCTGTGAGGTGACAGTTCTAACCAGTGAGCCACTGTGCCACCCATGGACAAAACTATTTACCTTATAAGAGAGGCTGACTGACATGGACATGCTACAGGTTGTGAAATGGCTGTTTGCAGTGTTTTGTCTAATCATTTTGCAATGTTTTAGTAATGTTTTTTAATTAAATTATGTATAAAAATGGATGTTGTGATGACCAATACATGCAGGTACCATCCACTTTTTGAAATTGTAGTGTTATTTAATAGATGTTTTGATTGTTTGTGTATTGTTTCTATCTGCATTGTGATATATTTCTCTTCATTTTAGAGATGTGTGAAAGTTAAGCACTGTATTTGTTCAAACAGTAAAAAAGCTTAGAAAAGTGAAATCATTTCAATTACATTGTTAAATGCCATTAAACTGTTAAGGTAGATCTGCTGTCCAATGCAAAGTATGCAGAGGTGCAATTTTAAATATTTTAAAAAATATTTTGTATAATGAATTGAATAAATTTAAACAATTTGAATTGTCTGGGTTGGTTTTATTTTTTATTCATTAATAAGTAACAATAATTCAATAATAAAAAAAGAACCCTTAAATGGTTCTAAATAGAACCATCTAACTTGAATTCAAAGAACCATTTGGGGTTCTATTTAATGAACCCTTAAAATGGTTCTATATAGAACCTTTTTGGGGTTCCATATATGAAGCGCTCGATAGAACCGTTTTTGGTTCTATATAGAACCGTTTGTTTTAAGAGTGTATGCAATCCTCAAAACAGTCATAAAGCGGTGCGTGACTTTCAGCTGACGCGTCCATAGTGATATAGACGCTGTTTCCCAAACCCATTCTGTACCCTCGATTAGAAGCAGAGCGAAAGTGGATACTGGGTTTTGGGTGCGTGTTTGAACAGACACATACACATAATTAATAATAATATCAACATCTAAAGATGTCGATCTTGATGGTTAACTAATTTTGTCTTAAATGAGTATAAAACGTTAGGAAAGCAATCGAATGCCGTCATTTTAACTATAGATGTAAACTTTTGTTATTTATAACAGAGACACCTCTGTTATTTAATGTACTCAAACAAAAAATCTAAATAAATGATTCATTCACTGCTCTTTATTCAGAATGTGTAAGATATACAGTGAAGAAAAGATTAATACAATTTGATAACTTTTCTATCATTCATTCATTTTCTTGTCGGCTTATTCCCTTTATTAATCCAGGGTCGCCCTTCTATTTCTTTATAATAAAATAAATGTTATTTCTAAACTATTTGCTAATGTATTCTATACATTAAAAATAAAATCCCAATGTTGACAGGTATGGTCAGGATCATGCAATCTTTACAAAAAAAGCATTATTTTTGGCGGTATTAGAATGAAAGCCCGTGCAGTATGATCGGAAGTGGACAAAAGGCTTAAGATTGTTTGAACTGGAATTTGTGTCTCTCTTGTTTACCTGTGATCCGATCGAGCAAAAGGTGTCTTAAACAGAGCAGCATGTTAAATTTGCCGACTCCCTCTGTTACATGCGTATCCTAGCCTTTCTCATAGTAATCTTCATAGCCCATGTAAGGTGCGCATTAGCCTTGAAAAAGCCGTGCGCTACAGCACACAGGCGCGCAATGAGGAAAAATAAATTGATTAATACTGAAAAATACTGTATAATGTTCTTGTCTGGGAATATGTTTTCATTTCGTAAAACAGCCACTTGCTTCAGGTGAGTCCGACGTCTTCTGCTTTATGACAGCAAACTGGCGCGCGGCGCTATCACATGCATCTGCACTACGATGATTTTAAAGCGCCAGAGTTTACTTTTACCTTTAGAAGATAAATTAATAAAATTGTGTAAGATTATTCAGCGAGTTTAATTATTTTACAATGTAACGCAAGTACATTATAAGTAACTGTAATTAAAATACCTAAAAATGAACAGTAATTAGTTACTTTACTTTTTCAGTGGAAAAGTAATTTAATTACAGTAACGTGTTACTTAGTAACGCGTTACACCCAACACTGGTCACAATGAATTGAAATATGGGCGGGAATCTATGGGCGTGATTTTTCTTGAAGCCACCTGATTGGTCGAATTTTTGTCTTTACTCAAAAATTATGGTAATTTATTTAAAATATGGGTCAAGACTGGCCAAACTTACTTGACCCACATATATATATTTTTTTTTAATCTGGGCCAAATACTACACTTTACATCTAGCTCAAATCTTGTGTGCCGCCTTAAAGACTACTAGGGCCCCACAGTCCAAAGGCATGCACTATAGGTGAATTGAACCTAACTTGGATCTAACTTGAATCTAACTTTTAATTGAACTAAATTGGCCGTAGTGTATGTACGTGTGTGTGAATGTTTCCCAGTACATATGCTGGATAAGTTGGTGGTTCATTCCGCTGTGGCGACCCCTGATGAATAAAAGGACTAAGCCGAATGAAAATGAATGAATGAACAGATGTAAACATATTCTAGTCGATGAATTTGATTACCAACTCAATAAAAGTTAACTGTGTCGCAATAATTACAGCGAAAATATCAATGTACAATTAACTCAATTTGAGTTTAACAACAGTCCTTGGGTGTACATATGACTCCCTTCATTTTGGAGTTAAAATAACTCTTTCTAAAGTATGAAATTTGTACATTACTCACAGAGTTCATTTTAACACAGTAAGAGTTTATTCTTACATCGAACTGGAGTGTGTGTTACCCTTCAAAGTGTTTTTTCCTGTATTATCAATTGGTATGTGACAGATAACAGTGATCAGTGATGTTGAAAATATTTCAGTTTATTAAATGTTCATGAATCTTTTCAGAAATAATTTTAATAAATTCAACTCTTTGCATTTTAAAATGCAACAAGACATGTTTCAAGTTTAAGTGGGAAACTAGTGGGAAACTAGTGGGAAACTGATTTGATCACTGTTTGTCCGAAAGAACCAGTTCGAGTAAAAATAAAATCACTAGTGGGAAACACACTGCTTATTGGGTTAAAAGTTTACCACCGAAAAAAAAAAAAAAACTTAAATATACACTCTTTAACACCCGTGGATTAAAATCTACTCTGGTTTTAAGACTGAACAACACCAAAAAGAAAAGAAAAGAAAAAAAAAACACTGTATATTTAACACTGGAATTTTTGCCGTGAATAATTCTGGAATGTATAAATGATCATTTATGATTTATGAAAACATTGCCAATAGAATCCTTGCATAATAACCCATTGTTTTGGTCATTGTTTCAGACAAAGTGTGTTTTTAGCTAGTATTAGTGCTTTTTGGAAATATAAAATGAACTGCCATGCCAAGCTGAAAGTTAGTTCGGAGAGCAACGTAGAGTTGAAAGAATTGACCAAGGTTCTGAGAAATGTTTTTTTTTTTAAACCATAACCTACATTCAGTTTCTATGGTTACTTCGTCACTCAATCTTTTTAAAAGTGGTAAAAAGAATGAAAGATCTGCCAATAGAAAGACATACCGCAACACAAAGTGAAACCACATGTGATGCCGGAAAATATGTTTAATAAAAGGAAATGAAGTGTAATACATTTGAAAGGAATGCAATGGTAGAAGATGTGAGCATATACAATTACAAAGTAATCTGCACCATTTTATAAGAGAAAACGTACAAAAGAATTGTCTTGATGTGCAATTATACTTTTCTTTTAGCTCTGACAGACTAGACAGACTGTGTCTCTTGCAGGATTGTTTAGTCTCCATTAACAAATGGATGACAGACAATTTTCTACAACTGAACCCTGATAAAACTGAAATGTTGATTTTTGCTCCAGCTATCATCACCCCAATGATTAGGCCAGTTTTCAGGGGTTTGTCATCTTCAAATTAAAGTGACATTAAAAATGTGAGTGTCATTTTTTATAGAGTGTTTTTATAGCCATGTTAAGTATGCTGTTCGTATATGCTTTTTCCACCTGAGGAACATTGCAAAAATCTGAAATATTGTTTAAAAGGAAAAGATGAAGATGCTTGTCCATGCCTTTATCTCTTCACGGTTGGACTATTATAATGTTCTGTACACTCATCTGAACAAATCTTCTATGGAGCGTTTGCAAGTTGTGCAGAATGCAGCTGCGAGGCTTTTAACCAACACCAGTAGTTGGTCGCACAATACTCCTGTGCTTAAGGCTCTTCATTGACTTTCTATTAGTTTTAGACTAAATTTTAAGACTCTGGTAATAACAAATAGAGCTCTGCATGGTCAGCTCCCCCTCTATATTCAAGATCTTTTACATATTAACCTCTGTGGCCGGACTCCACACATGGAAGGAACCTATACAAACATATATAGGTTTTAATATAGGTTTTGATGTAGGTTTTTAATATATGTGACATATAAAAAATTGGCAGTTTTCCTATATATATATATATATATATATATATTGTTCTTAGTTATTAGTCATTTGTTTTTACTTATTATAATATAAAATACGAGCTAGGCATCATGTATGACAGTTGCCAAAGTGAGATATGAGCTATATAGGAGACATATCTTGTATGTACAGTACATATAGGGCTTATATGTGGATATAAAGAAGCAATACATAAGATCTATGTGGCCTATATATGCACATATATTCACCTCAGTTTTGCTTATATGTGGTATATATATGCATATATGCAGCACATATTATCATTCATGTGCATATATACTGCATATAGGTTTCATATATGTCCTCATACAGGTTCTTTCCATGTGGGTCTGAGGCCTTCTGAAGACTTTTTCACATTGTGTGTTGTGCCCCCAAGGCTCTGGAACTTTCTCCATCTAGCTCTGAGAACTCTTGGATCAGTTTAAATAAAAAAAAAACATTTAAAGACACATCTATTGGTCAAGATTTTATTATCAGTATGGTGAGCTTGGTGTTTCTGTTCTTGCGTTTTTAACTTGTTTTAATAAGTTTTCTTTAATTGATTTGTTTTCTTTCACCTGCTTTCTGGTTTTCTTTTATATTGAAGTGCACTTTGTGACATAATGTCTGTGAAAGGTGCTATATAAATAAACCTTTGCTTACTTACTTGCTTTTAAAATAGAGAAAAGAATACTTGTCACTAAAGGGAAATCCCCAAATGTTATCAACTTTTGATCACCATTTAAAAAGGCCACAAGCTCTCTCGATATGTTTTTTTCATGCCCATATTTAGTTTGTTTTGTACATGAGACTGTCCTTCTTAAAGAAAAGAGAAAATAACATTGATAAAGATCAGGGAGTATTGCATATTTTGAGCTGCAGGCATGCAGTATTTTGTGGGTATAAACCTGAAAAACAACAACATTTATGTGTATATCTTCATAATAAATCACAATGAGCCATTCATAAAACTGAAAAAGCAATTCCGGGGGATACCTAAACTCCCCGGAGGCAAAAACGATTTACAATCTCTATAAACATACAATGTTTTAGTAGATATTTTCATGATCTAGCAGGCCATGGCATGGAGTAAGGTCAAGTGTACCACACAAAGAGTGCTAAACAAAAATGCTCACATTAATAATAATCATTTTAAACAATATGCCCCCCAAGATAAACGTCTAACATTTAAGGACACTCCATCAAAATTCACGAACAACATGTTTTTCTAAGCCAGCGAGCACACATAATTTACTTGTTTTGTTTGGGTTTCTAATAACCGCAGCTGCCGTGCCGCAAGAGACCATAAATTTGAAAAGCCTGTTGTAGGTAAACAAGACTGCTGGCTAAAAACTCATATCATCTGCATTTCAATGAGAGTCAGCTCACGATCTTGTGCAAGATAAGGCCCAAGATCTGCTTTCTTCCTGTGTACTCTGATACTTAGATACGAACAAAATGTGGACAAAAAATTATTTGGCTGCCTTTAAGGTTTTGAATATACTATACATTTTTCCTTCATCTTAGACTCAACAGGGGTCACCTCCAACTTTTTCAGCATATGTTTTTACGCTGTGGATGACGTTCAAGCTGTAACCCCACATTGGGAAATTGAGTTTATTTAATTCACCTATACTGCATGTCTTTAGACTGTGGGGGAAACCAGAGCACCTGGAGGAAACCCACGCCAACACTGGAAAAACATACAAACTCCACACAGAACCCAACCGGGACTCGAAGCAGAAACCTTCTTGCTGTGAGGTAACAGTTCTAACTACAGAGCCACTCTGTTAATTAATTATAATTATAATTATAATAATTCATTCATTCATTCATTCTTTCATTTTCTTTTCAGCTTAGTCCTTTTATTAATCTGGGGTCACCACAGCAGAATGAACCGCCAACTTATCCAGCATTTGTTTTACGCAGCGGATGCCCTTCCAGCTGCAACCCATCTCTGGGAAACATCCATACACACTCATTCGCACTCACACACTATGGACTTCTTCTTGCTATGGACTTCTATGGACTTATTCTTGCTGTGAGGCGAACGTGTTACTCACTACGCCACCGTGGCAATAATAATAAAAAACAATAACAATAAATAATAATAATAATAATAATAATAATAATAATAATAATAATAACAACAACAACCTATTCATCAATCAAATGGCACACAAAAAATGTTTTGTGGATTTCGGTGTCACATCTCATTTTTCCAGCCTGCAGTTGGGAATAACAGAATTTGGATTTTTTCTTCTGTGACATGTACAGTACATTTATGACAGGAAACAAATAAAGCTAATTACAACGAGTAGCTGGTGTAAAGCAATGAAAAAAACAAAAAAAAACAATGTTTGCTGGTTGTGCAATCTACATATTTAAAATGAGCTGAAAAAACACACATTTTGAGTTTTTATTGTGACAGCTTATTTGTTTTATGTTCAGTCCACTTATAATTGTAAAAACAAATGAGTTAACTTAATTCCCTCATGTTGTCCCAACACAAATCGATTAACATTTTTTACAGTGTATGAAGTTTTTAAAATCATCATTAAAAGCAGTTTTCGATGATTAATAAAGGATTAAACATATGGTCACACTTTATTTTGACGGTCCGTTTGTTGAATTTAGGTTACATTGCATCTACATGCAAACTAATTCTCATTAGATTATAAGTAGACTGGAAACTAGAGTTGGGTGTGGGGTTAGGGTTAATGTAAGTTGACATGTACTTGCAAAGTTTCTTATAGTCAGTTAAATGTCTGTTGAAGGACTGTTAAATGTCTGTATCAACAGATATTAAGCAGACAGTCTACTAATACTCAAATGGACCATCAAAATAAAGTGTTACCAAACATATACTTGTTTGTTGTAAATATTCATAATAATGACAAGAAATACAAATTTGTGCATCTCCTGACTTCCTTGTGCAGCCATGCTGCTGTTGTAGCTGGTGTTTTCTGGGAAATTTTCTTACCCCGGTTGCGAGTATGGTCCCGGAAAATCTCTGTTTGAAGGGGTACACATAGCAAAATTTCTCTGGCCCTGCTCTGGCCCACACAATCAGCTTTTACTTGGCCCATATGCCGCAGTAATTTACGGTATATGACTAGACCAAGTCTGGCTTCCAGGAAAGGGCCAAACATTGACCATATCTGGCACATAAATGGCCTTTGTCGCCAGACTTGGTCTAGACATGTACCGTAATTCACTGCGGCATGTGGGCCAAGTAAGAGCTGATTGGGCCAGAGCAGGGACAGAGAATGTGGGTAGGTTAAATTTAGTTGCAACATACAGTAAAGAACAGAGTAATAATTCAAATAATTAAATCTAAATGACTGTGTGTTGAAATATTTCTGTACTCAAAAAAATGTTTTAAAGGATTTAAAATGTGGGTCAAGATAGACCAAACTTACGTGGCCCACAGATCAATTTTGAACATCTGGGCCAAATACTACATTTGACATCTAGCCCATGTCGTGTCTACCCCCTTAAAGACCACTTCTGCCAAACCTGCCACTGTGCCAGCTTCACACCAAATCTGGGCCAGAATTCTTTGCTATCTGGGTATCTACTCCTTCCCCTTAGCCCTACACCTTCAAGCTTAAGAGAATTGGGACACCCCTACCCCTTCACGTAAATACACAAAACCCAGGTAAGGGGGAAGGGCTAAGGTGTAGAATTGGGATTGGGCCTATATGTATCAAAACACAAAACATTTCAAAGAAATGACACAATATTTGATACAAACATTATATTTATGTACTGTAGATTTCTGACTCAGTTCATTGTTTTTCAAGCATGTTCAATCTACTTGATCAATTAATTACTCTGCTTCTCTTAATTGATTTATCCAGAACTGTTGAATTCATGTAAAATATTTAAACAAGTACATTAAAAGTAACTGTATTTAAATAACCTAAAAATGACCTGAAATTTTTCTGTGGAAAAGTAATCTATTTACGGTAACTAATTACACCCAACATTGCTTGTCTGTAAGTATAGGTTATCGCTAATGAACAGCTCATCTAGGTTTATCCCTGATGACCTCATAGTAATGATCTGAATTATTGATTATTAAGAAAATGATTGGTTTGAAGGCCTGAAAAGACAAGCATAGAAGCCAGAACGTTCATCCATGCAACGCTACTTAATTCACAAGAGCACTTGTGTTATGTTTTGTGGTGCAGTGAAAACCAGTGATATCTGTGGCGAATTCTTCATTGGCATCAAACTCTGTCCATCAGTCACACAGCATTGCCAAAACTGCAATCAAGTTTTCTGTGGAATGTTGAGACTCCTGAATATAAGCCAGTCTCCTTGTAAATATGTGACTGTGCTTGCATTTCTTCAAAACCTGAAATACATTACTGTTTTGCTGCATTTTTCAGATGACGTACGCAAGAAGGTGTCATAACCTAAATGCAACTAATAGTTTTAAGCAAAATCTGGTGCTAAAACATGCCTATTTTACCTTGTTTTTACTGGCTTTCACTTTGTTTGTCAATCTTCTTAAAAGAACAACAATCAGCATTATAAGGACATTAATATGTGAAGCAAATGTGTTTGTTTAACCACATTGTTAAGGTGTTTTGAAGTCTTTATATAAGATTGTGCAAAGAATTTTTGGTACACAAAAATAAGGCTACATTTGTTGATATTCTGCCCAAAAATGAAAATTCCGTGTAAAACAAAACAAAAGTGGATGTTTTACATTGGTGTTTATTTCACCTACAGTATAAACTACAGTGAAACGTATGTGTAAGTATGGTTTTGTGGTTTTTCAGAAACATAGGCAGTCATCAACTGTCATAAAAACATTAATAACATCAAGCAGAGGAATGTTTTCATAGTACTGAGATCTACTGGCAGAAGTATCTGCTTTGTAGTGTGTTCGCACCACAGCAACTCAGGACAGGAATGTTTTAGTTCCAGATATTTATATTTATTTATTTATTTTTGGTGCCCCGAGTGTTGGGGGGGGAAGACGGCTACTAAATTAGGTCCTGCTTCAGAGTAGGGTGTAACCTAACACAGTAGGTACTACCAGTGACATAAGTGTATGCTGACTGGGTGAATCCAGGATTTAAAGGAAGGATTGAAGGAAAAAATGTGAGGACAGACGAATTTAATCAAGTGAAGTTATGAACTAACCGGTCATTTTATTAGGTACACCTGTCCAACTGCTTATTAATGCAAATTTTTAATCAGTCAAACTTATAGCAGCAACTCAATGCATTTAAGCATGTAGACATGGTCAAGACGAGCTGCTGAAGTTCAAATCAAGCATCAAAATGGGGAAGAAAGGTGATATAAATGACTTGAAAATGTGACATGGTTGTTGGTGCCAGACGGGCTGGTCTGAGTATTTCAGAAACTGCTGATCTGGCCAACAACCAAGTAATTTGTATCACATTTCAACCCATTCTGATGCTCGGTTTGAACTGCAGCAGATCGTCTTGACCATGTCTACATGCCTAAATGCATTGAGTTGCTGCTATTTGATTGGCTGATTAGAAATTTGTGTTGACAAGCAGTTGGACAGGTGTACCTAATAAAGTGGCCGGTGACTGTATATGTTTGCTAGCAAAGCATTAATGTTTTTAACATAAAAAAAAAAAAACACAAAAAATCTGTCTCGAGATACACATATTAAAATGGTGCCAATAAGCAACAGTAAAACATACAATAAGCAAACAACTGCTGAGAGAAAGGTAAAAGTGTCCTGAAAAAATATAGAACTTACAAAACTGTACTGTATTTACTCCTTTTTTACATAATCATCTAATTGCTCACAGTATATCACTGCCCTGGGATAGCAAATATATATTTACTTCTAAACAAAGAACAAAAAATGTTTTTGCACGAGTATATCAGGTCCTTCAGTTGAGGTATTTTTAAAGTCCCTTAAGACGAAATGAAATGAAATGAAATGAAATAAAATAAAATAAAATAAGAGCGACGTGGTGGCACAGTCCAAAGACATGTGAATTGAATAAACTGAGTTGGTCGAAGTGTATGTGTGTGAATGAGAGTGTATGGGTGTTTCCAAGTAATGGATTGCAGCTGAAAATGAATGAAAAATTAAATAAAAATGAAATTAAATTAAAGGTCACACTTTATTTTGATGGTCCGTTTGTTGAATATAAATTACATAGTAACTACTTCTCATTAGATTATAAGTAGACTGTTAGGTTGGGGTTAGGGTTGAGGTTATTATTGTAAGTTGACATGTAATTGCAAAGTTTCTCATAGTCAGATAAATGTCCGTTGAATGTCAGTATCAACAGATATTAAGTAGACAGTCTACTAATACTCAAATGGACCATCAAAATAAAGTTTTACAAAATAAAATTTTACAAAATAAAATAAAATAAAATAAAATAAAATAAAATAAAATAAAATAA
>CAIGQQ010004325.1:4004471-4030905 GCA_903798035.1 Danio albolineatus | reverse complement strand
TATATATATATATATATATATATATATATATATATATATATATATATGTATGTATGTATGTATAGTATATTCAAATGGCAAAATGACATTTTCACTTCCGTTTTGATGCCATAAAATAAACACTTTCAGTTCCCTGTTCAGTTGATAGTTCACTCACAAATGTAAATTCTGTCATAAATTACTCATCCTCCACTTGATCTAAACCTGTTTGATTTTCTTTCTTCCTCAGAATATGTTGTTTTTTGTTCAACAGAAGAACAAAATTCATCAGTTTAGAACCGTCAGTGCGAGTAAATAGAGAGAAAAGTACTTTTGTGTATCATTTTAGTGTGAAAATGTTTAAAGAAAATGTTCTGCTATAAAATAACTTTTGTGCTGATGAAACGCTAATGAAGAAATTCTGTTCTGTTTTATAGTAGATTATAAAAGAGTGTAGTTTCAAACTACAGCAGTGGTGTGCTGAGGAATGTTTTCTCATCTTACCTGAGCTGGACTTAGCTCATCTCCATATTTGATGATGGGTGTTCCAGGTAAAGTCATGATGAGGAGGAGAATAGCTCTATTCAGCTCCAGTGGTACTCCTCCACCAACCTATCATTGATCAAAGCATGTGATCAAAGCAGTGCATACATAGAGTACAGGATTGTTCTATTATTTTCTTTTGAACAGACAATTTTTATAATATTTATTAACAACTAAGAATATTCAATGTTCATTTGATCAATTGTATTTAACATTAGCCAACCATTAAACCTCTTCATACCACTAAATATGTCCATAACCTTAACCAGCCTTAAACATAATCAAACCAGTAAACCTTCAACCTAAACCAAACCTTAAACCTGCCAATAAGCTGTCGTCCTCAAATTTAACCAACCCTTAATGTAATGTAATATAATGTGTATTTATATAGCGCATTTATCATGTATGGCCATACACCCAATGCGCTTCACAATCATGAGGGTGGTCTCTCCCCACCACCAGTGTGCAGCATCCACTTGGACGATGCAACGGCTGCTACAGGACAAGAGCGCCAGTCACTCACCACACACAAAATACGAGGGAGTGGAGAAACAGTGATAGAGCCAATTCGGTGGATGGGGATGATTGGGAGGCGATGATGGGTAAGAGTCAATAGAGGGAATTTGGCCATGGTTTCTTTAGAAGTGCCATGGGAATTTTTTTAAAGACCACAGAGACTGGTTTAACATTGGCTTAAGACAGTGCTCGCTAACAGTATAGTGTACCCTTCACTTTACTGGGGCATTAGGACTCACACAGACCACAGGTTGAGCACCTCCTGCTGGCCTCACTAACACTAGTTCCAACAGCATCCTCTTATGTAGAGCCCTGCATTTGAGCCCGAGCCCGTCGGGGCCTGACTTTATTGTGCGCATATCGGGCTTCGGGCCTGCTTTCTAAAAAGACGTCAAAAAAAGTTTAATGACATCTAATGCGCGCCATCTGGAAGTGCCAGTGATGTCTTGCCTATAGAGATCTCTAACCACGTGAAACTGTGAAAAACGAAAGAGGAAAGGTCTGGTCAACTTTTCAAATAGTGACAACTTTAAATGATGAGCCGACTAGTTATGCACAATGCTCAACATGTAAGTCCAAGGGGCCTACAGTACGCACAAATCCAGCACTGCCCCGCCACCTTCCCCACATCATCTCAAGAAACACAGATGCTTACTGTCAAAGGCTATATTATTTAAGGGCATTTATTATGACATAATTCATTTCCTTTTTTATATATTTCTTTGAAATGTAAATGTAATAAAAGCACATCAGCACCCAGGAAAAATTAGATGCTCAAGACATAATCTTTAAAATTATGGCATCTTAAAAAATTGCAAATATATGTCAGAAGATTGTGATATGCTACAACCATTAGTGAAGCATTAATTAAATCCTTACTTTCCACTGACCAAAAGTTGAGTAGTAGACGGGCTCTAATCAAAAATATAATTCGTATATTTTAAAAACGAATTTCGTATAGTCTGTCTATAGTTTTAATAGTTTTGTTGGTCAGTTATTTTCTAAATAAAATAAAAGAACGAATAACATCTGAGGTGAAGTGCTTAAAAAAAAGTCCGCTAATGCGTCAACAATGCCAAAACACAAACTGGATTGTTAACTGGTCAGATTAATATTAAATTATTATTTATTGAAAAACAATAATAATTGACGTGTCTATTATGTGTCTGACATGTTAAATATTGCATTTTAAAATACTGATTTGTTTACAGAACAAATCAAAGCATACAGAACATAACAGAGCATCTTCACGCACCTGCAGTGTTTCCTACAGCATAGAAATAAATAAACTAAACTAATACAATAAGCTAAATAAAAAGAATAAAATACATAGTCCTGCCTTAGATATTTTTCATTTAAATGAAAAATTTAGATTACAAAACGAAAACACTGACTGCATATGCTGTTTGTCTAATGTTCTTTTCTTCCATCAAATATAAATATCAGGCTACCTCGAATCGATCGCATTAAATATACATTTAATTAATGCTCCGCTGTTAGTATAATATTACAAAACCCCTGTCGACATTTTTAACATAAGTCATTAGTTCAAAGATTATGTCTTATGATTATGACTTCCTCCGTCTCACTCTCAGTTATTGTAAAAATGTATATTATATAAGAACTATTAATAACTGTAACTTTCTAAATTGAAAAAAGTTGGTTTGTTAGTTGTACACTAAATTATCAAAACCATAGCCTATTTTGTTGAGTTTATCCGATCCCAGGACGGAGGCGATCAGCATCAGCGCAGGTTTGGCAACTCGTCTGTGTCAAACTGCAATATTCTTTGCTTCTTTGGCAAACGTGTTGTCGGCACGTGTGGTTGCACGTGTTACCGTCCCGCAAATTAACAAATGTGTTGAACATCAGGGGCTGATCACTCCGAGCGCGCCTGTGACAAGAAAAGAAGACGTGCGGTGCGCTTTATGTCATAGGAAAACGACTGAATCAGCTGACCTGTATTGTGCGCGAGTGTTCATTGGTAAAGTCATACAGCTCTAGATAACTTGAAACAGCCATCACAAGTCTCTCCTCTGTCATTAAAGGTTTTCCGTAAAAAAACAAACAAAAAAAACTCCAATCGTTTCTCTAAATCCTTCTGATAAAAAAAAGGAAACGAAAAATATCAGTTCTCTATTAAATACAAATCTGCCCTATTTTAATGGCTGTATAGGCTAAGATGTTTGGCGAAAAAAAAACGGGCTTCAGGTTGGACTCGGGCCAAAAATTTTGATAAGCTGTCAGACAAGGGCCGGGCTACAGCCTATGCGTCTCGGGCCTAGTTCTTAGATTTAAGTAGTGATGGGCAAAGCGAGGCTTCATGAAACACTGAAGCAGTCGAAGCAAATGTGTCGAAGCTTCGAAACGTTTCGAAACCCCACTCTACGGTGACACCTAGTGGTCATTTTCTGTGTATTTCACTTGAACAGCTTCAGCCAAAAACAGTTGAGGAAATTGAGGTATTAAATCCCACTTTGTGAGATTGGTTCCTCAAGTGATGTATTGTAGCGGTAAGGGCTTCTACCTACCATGCAGGGATAGTGGGTTCGAATCCAGGTGAAGTTTGCTGTTTTGAAACACTTTAATATCAGTGGGAATTGCTCTGTTCTTGTATCGTTTTGTTTCAACATCGGTCTGACATCCGAATAAACACTTTGTGAATAAATATGTCTTGTTTTGGTCATAAAACGGGGTTGTTGCTAGATCACATACAGTTGTGGCCGAAGGTTAACAAGAATTATTTATATTATTCATTAAATTTCCAATTTATTGTATTTTATTGCCCAAACTCTAAACCCAACCATCACAGTACTGTAAAAATATTAATTATTGTTGTACAGTGTTACAGAAATAGCGCTAAATTGATGGCGTAACTGCAGCTGTATCCTATCTAGACTACACCAAAACAGTAACATGATTAAAATACATAAAATCATGATGTCTGAGTGTTTGTACAAGTCGGGATTCGAACCCAAAGTCATTTGAAGCAAAATAACAACTTGCACACACGCACGGTCCACTCGGCTATTCGGGACAGAAATGATACCTGACCCTGTCAGTCAAAAGCAGAATCGCCAGGTCTCGAAACGCTTCTGAACTGATCGATGCTTTGAATCGCTTTAGTCACGTGACCAGGTGGTTCGAAACACTTAGTCACGTGATCAGGTGTTTCGAAACACTTTAGTCACGTGACCTGGGTGTTTCGGCTCATGCTTCGGTGCAGTGTTTCGAAACACTTGCGCTTCGGGATCTCGACACTGTGTCGAAACGTCAGTTTCACGTCAGCCATCCCTAGATTTAAGGCCCATGCAGGGCTCTACTCCCATGTGGCCTCCCATCCAGATACTAACCAGGCTCAGCCCTGCTTAGCTTCAGTGAGTAACTGGTTTTGGGCTGCAGGGTGGTACGGCTGTGGTCAATCTTAGTATATAACAAAAAACTGCCCCTAAATGTAATCATAACACTAATCCTAACTTTAACCCACCTGATCTTAATTTTAACTAATCCTAAAACTTACCCATATCACTAGAATTGTATAAAACATTAATGCACCCTTAAACCTACCAATACCACTAACTGTCCGTAATTTATTTATACCATAAACCTGTTAATAACCATAAACAGCCCTTGCAATGCAGTGTGAACATGATAAGCATATTGTACCAAACAAGTAGTTAAAAACATCCATTATAAAGTAGGATTCTTACATCATATTGCAGCGAGAGAAAAAAAAGTAAAAAAAAAAAAAAAATTCAAGGGTACTTTATAAGGGTTATTAAATGTCAGAAATAGTTGGGTATAATCACGATACGTTTAAGTTTACCCCAATAGCAACGATCAGTTGAATAAATGAACCTACCAATCAAAACGTATTGTAGGAATGAAAATGATCAAATGCATTTGTTTATTTGGCAAAGCATGCCTTTTTCACCAAAGATGGTCCTTACTGACTCCAAAAGCAGATACTGACAAGATCAGGGCCTGGTGTGTGGATTTTGGGGGTTTTACGATGTGGTCACATGTTGATTGGTCAGTTTATATGTTTCAGTATTTGGGCTTTGGTCACAAGGTCAAGAAAGATACAAAATAGTAAACTTTGCTCTGTCTCTTTTCATACTCTGCTCGTTTCCTGCTCTGCTCCTCTCCTGCTCTGGAGGCTATCTTCTCTGACACTACTGCCATAAGGCTCTTTTTGAGGCTTACTGTTACTTACTGCTATTTGTCTCTCTCTCTCCCTCCCCTCCCCCTCCCCCTGTACAAGCTGGGTACAATTATTATTATTTGTTTTTATCATTTCATATATTATCATCTTTTACAGTTATTTGTAACCATAGACAATTATTGTCATTAAATCACTTCTGTGAATCACTTATGTTAACATTAACTCTTAATCACTCCATATTGCAATAAAATACAATCAACACTCTCACACATTTTTAGCTATAATGTTGCCCTTATTTCCGTTTTTGGGATAAGATTGCAAAAGGATGGTTTGACTAGAAATGTGCAGTTTTTCACCATCATACTGATAACTTTTAGTCATTCGGCAGAACTACAGTTCGAACCGCTGTAGTTAAAAAACCCATTCCTTACAGTGTTTTGTTTATTTTGCCTGAGAGCATGATATATGGGTGTCTAAGTGTCATACTGAGAAACCTCTTCTAACCACAGGTTAAAAACAACGATGATTAGTCAGCAGCGATGATGCTTGTATTGAATGTTCGTGGAACCCTAGTTATTGGAAACGCTAACTGGAATGTGTGGTCATAGTTGACTAATGATGAAAACATACTGCACCTCAGGCTATGAGACTAAGACCAAAACCCTGCTTATGTTTGGATTAAAAGGATCATTTTACAAGCCTTAGACCCAAAGCCATAAGGTTAAATGTCAGACCCCGTTTACACCTGTTTACACCTAACATTTGCAAAGCGGTAAGTGCATTTCTTGAAACACATTTGTCAAAAGTATCTGTGTCAGTAAACATGTCAGCGCCATCAGATTAACAAGTCTTTGTGTCGCTGATCATAAACAAGATTGTCAAAAAGTTTAACCACAATCTGCCAGTATTTCCTGATGTAATCTATGGCTGTAGTTTAGGTTAAAAATGCAGAAATCTATATTTCCTGTGTAGCATAACAAATTCAAAAGTACAAAAGTTTATCACACAGAGTTAAATGCAAGGGGACTGCAATGGGAAACATTACAGGAAGTATACATTACTGCAGAATTTTATTTTAAAACTACATAAAGTCTACAAAATGGAAACTGGATTTTTTTTAACCCTTGACCGTTCATTTGTTCGTTCGTTCCTTCATTCGTTCATTCAAGAGTTCACAGTTAGCTGATGCTTGATGACAAAGCGTTTTTGGCATGCTGTCCCGGGAGAAAGCCCTGAGCTCAGAATATCCTTGAGCCCGTGGCTCCCTCCCGTTTGAAGGGTGAGAGGAGAGGTTGAGCTCAGGTAGGTCTCAAGAACTCCCCTGCTTGTGAATGAGCTGAGATAGGTTGTATGTTTTTGGATGGTGGGAGGAAACCGGGGAACTCGGGGAAACCCACGCAAACACGAGGAGAACATGTAAACTAACCAGCCTAACCAGCGGTGTTCTTGCTGTGTGGCAACAGTGCTAAGCACTGGCCCGCTGTGCCGTCCTATCAGAGGAGGGGAGGAGTTGGGGTGGAAGGGGGGATTCTTCAAGACAAAGATGACTGGAGTAGAAAGCTCTGATAATTTATAGTGTGTCAGGATTAGTCTGATTGGTGCAGTACACGGAGCTGATGCAGTACCAGCTAAATTCAATCCAGAGTGGTAGAAGGTAGATTTTTCAGATGAATCAACTGTTGAACTGCATCCCAATCATCACAAATACTGCAGAAGACCAACTGAAACCCATATTGACCCAAGATTCTCACAGAAATCAGTCAAGTTTGGTATAGTAAAAATCATGGTTTGGGGTTACATTAATTTTGGGGGCGTGCGAGAGATCTGCAGAGTGGATGGCAACATCAACAGCCTGAGGTATCAAAACATTTGTGCTGCTCATTACATTACAAACCACAGGAGAGGGCAAATTCTTCAGCAGAATAGCACTCCTTCTCATATTTCAGCCTCCACATCACAGTTCCTGAAAGCAAAGAAGGTCAAGGTGCTCCAGGATTGGCCAGCCCAGTCACCAGACATGAACATTATTGAGCATGTCTGGGATAAGATGAATGAGGAGGCATTGAAGATGAATCTAAAGAATCTGGGTGGACTCTGGGAGTCCTGCAAGAACACTTTCTTTGCCATTTCAGATGACTTTATTAAGAAGTTATTTGAGTCATTGCAGAGATGTACGGATGCTCCAAGTTCATAGGAGTCATGCACAGTACTTTTATCTCAAAGTCAGACCTTCCTAACTAAATAATTAAGCATCAAGGCATGATCATTATTTTGTAAAATAAGCATAGTCTAGAGGTCTTTGGCTTTCATATAAGCCACTACTGATACCAAATGATCAACTAGAAGTCAGGTTATTATTTGTTGCTCCTAAAACTTAGACTTTTGTTAGGTAGTGTACTCTGGCAAATGTTTTATGCAGTGAATGCCCTTCCAGCCACAACACAGTGCTGGGTAATCTTCACAGGACATTGTATTAACCTCTATTTCATTGAAAACATATGTATATCCTTGAAAATGTATAACATTTTTCTCGCTCTTATTTTAATTTTAATAAAATAACCCTAAACCTACCCTTACCCTAACCCTAACCCTAAACCTAAACCTAACTCAAATCCCAAAACTACAAGAACAGCTTTATTAATCAATTTCTTCTCTTTGCACTCACAATGCATTTTCACATGAGCACTACTTTGTATGTGAATCGCGTTGCTTTTTTCACAATACGTAATAATTTCTTATGCATTTTTACACAAATCCCCTTTTCATAATCACATTTTAAAACTCTTCCTGAATTCTCATTGATAAATACAATACACGTACAATGATCATAGTTTTTGATGTTTTCTCTCAAAGTTCATTCTCTCTTTTGTATCTTTTTGTTGTTGTTGTTTTTTACTACAGTGTGAACATTAATTGAACCATGTACCTTGAATGTATTACCAAGAGAACTGAACTACATATGTGAACAAACAAAGTGTTAAAGTGAGATCAGTGAAGTGTCCACTCACAGTCCAGCTTGGCCAGTCTCTCTGAGGCATCTGCAGACTGACCTCTATGGCCTCCGCCACCTCAGCGGCAGACAGCAGATGGAGAGATGGGGGGATCAGGGACTTTGTAACCAGCTCCACCGGAAAACCAGTAACACTGGACACATTGAGTACCGGAAGAGTGTTGCCTGTTTGCCTCACCATCAATATTCTGCATAAATGAGATAAGACCATCATTAAACTGGTTTTTATTGCACATTTTGTTAAATGCATTATTCAGTTTTGTGAAGTTTAGATCAGAGGCTCACTACAAGTATTAAAGGAGTAGTTTGTGTTCCTGTAATTTTATGCACTGAAAAAAATTCATTGGATTTACAGATTTTTTTAAGGTAAATGGTTGCAAACAATTTATATGAACTAAAATTGTTAAGTTGAACATTAAAAAAACTGCATAAGCTTTAAAGTCAACGTAATTTTCCATTTTACACCAAGACCTGTTTTTATTCCTCAGGAATTGATCGTCATTATGAAACACCTGATACCTTTCATCTTCTTGTGAGCTGAACTCCTGCATCAGCACATTCCACTCCATTAGAGTCTATGAATCATAAATACACATTGATTTTTAAGTAGGCACCGAGCATCCAAACAACCTGCATTGCATCACTTTTCCAAACCAAACCCACACACTTTTTCCCACTAAACAAGACACGTCAGTTTGTTTCCAGACATTTACCTTTGCTGAGAAAGCTGCGTCTGTATCACAGATCCCAAACCCTGATATACCATGATCCAGCCAATACCTCAGTGAGTGCTGGAGAGGGAAATAATAATGAAAAATTTTGTAGGAAATATTGACTTTACATATATATAAAACATTAATTCTTACCACATGAACCTAGAGACAGACTTGCCACAATATTAAACATTCCATTCCACTCACATTTAAACCAGTTATACCAGTATTAATGCTGGTTGGGGGCTATGTGGCTGCAATTTATATATATATATAATATATTTATCAGGGGTCACCACAGCGGAAAAAAACACCAACTATTCTGGCATATGTTTTACCCAGCGGATGCCCTTCCGGCCACAACCCAGTACTGTGAAACACCCATACACTCTTGCGTTTACACACACACACACACACTCATACACTAAGGCCAATTTTGTTTGTTTACCCTTTTGGACTGTGGAGGAAACCGGAGCACCCGGAGGAAACCCATACAAACACGGGAGAACATACAAACTCCACACAAAAATGCCAACTGACTCAGCCAGGACTTGAACCAGTGATTCTTACTGTGAGGTAACAGTGCTAACCACTGAGCCATTAGGACATTAGGCCGGCACACTGGCTCAGTAGATAGCACTGTCGCCTCACAACAAGAAGGTTGCTGGTTCGAGTCCTGGCTGGGCCAGTTGGCACGTCTGCATGGAGTTTGCATGTTCTCCCCATGATCACCTGGGTTTCCTCCAGGTGCTCCGGTTTATAAATAAATATATAATATAAATTGTCCGTAGTGTATGAGTGTGCGTGTGAATGAGTGTGTGTGGGTGGTTCCCAGTACTGGGTTGCGACTGGAAGGGCATCTGCTGTATAAAACATATCCCTGAGTAGTTGGTGGTTCATTCCATGTTGGTTTGCCTGTTCTCCCTGTGTTTGAGTGGGTTTTTCCCGGGCTCTCCGGTTTCCTCCCACAGACCAAAAACATGTAACACAAGTAAATTGACATCATAGACAAGCATCGAATCCAGTACTCACACTCTCTAGACCGTTTTGAGGGATGTAAACAAAAACAAAGGTCCAGGCTCAAGGATCTTACAAGCTCGGGGCTCTCTCCCGGGACAGGAAGCCAAACACACTTTATAATCAATCATCAGCGAAGGGAGAACTCTTGAAAATATATAATTAAAAGCTCAAGTCACTGAGTTTCACTGGCTGGCTGCCAATAATTTAGATAACTTATTGGCTTATCTCCTAGCAGAAGCTCTGGAAATAGACATATATCACAAGAACCACTTACCACACAATTTGTTTCCGAAAGAAGAAGACAACGAACAAGTATACCGTATATATTGCACAGTTTATTACTCATACTCTTATTATTCAATACGAATGTGTCATTCTGCTGTGGTGACCCCTTGCAAATCAGGGACTATGCTAAAGGAAAGTGAGAGGAAAAATGATGAGGATGTCTTGAAGAGACAGAGACAGCACTTCAGATTCAGAATGAAACCGAACATCTTCAGCTAAGTCATTTAAGCACACGCTTATGATTGATAGCAGCTGGTCCTCATTAGCTAATGCATGATTTACCAATCAGATGATTCCCAAATCACTATAAATAACCAGAGTATCTTACCTTAGCCATCTTCGTCTTGAAGAATCCCCCCTTCCACCCCTACTCCTCCCCCTTTCCTTATCAGGGCATCACGGAGGCCCAATGTTTAGCACCATTGCCTCACAGCAAGAATGTCACTGGCTCAGGTCTTACCTGGACAAGTCGGCATTTCTGTGTGGAATTTGCATGTTCTCCCCGTGTTTGCATTGGGTTTTCCACGGCCACTCCGGTTTCCTCCCACAGTCCAAAAACATGTAACATAAGTAGATTGACCAACTGAATCGGCATCATAGATAAGCGTAGAATTCAGCATACACACTCCAGAGCCATTCATAATCTACATTTGCCAAGCGGGGGAGTTCTCGAGACCTACCTGAACTCGGACTCCCCTCTCGCCCTGCAACGGGGGGGATCCCCGGGCTTGAGGATCCCACAAGCTCAGGGCTCTCTCCCCGGACATCTTGCCAAACACGCTTTATAATAAATGATCAGCAAGGGCAAACTCTTAAAAAATCTAAATTGAGGATAACAATAAAAGTGATTGTATACACAACGGATGCCCTTCCAGCTGCAGCCCAGTACTGGGAACACCTACACACTCTCTCATTCACAAACATATACACTACTCAATTTACTTCATCCAATTCACCTATAGCACATGTCTTTAGACTGTAGGAGAATGCGGAGCACCTGGAGGAGAACACACAGAGAAGATGCAAACTCTACACATAAATGCCAACTGGCCCAGCCAAGACTTGAACCTGTGACCCTCTTGCTGTTAGGCAACAATGCTAACCACTGAGCCACCGTGCCACCGAATATTGCAATTATATTTGTTTTTCTAAAGTGACCCACCATTATAAAAATGAACTGTTTTCTATTTTCATGAAGGTTGCACAGATTCAGGAAACAATGATTGTCAATTTTGACTTCACGGCTATAAACTTTCCACCTTCCGGCATTTTACACCAAAAACCAAAACAAAACAAAAAACACTGTCACACACACATGCACACTCCAACACTCTTGCAATATACAGAATTGTAAGACCACACAAAGGTTAAACAGAATCTTCAGCAGTTATTTCATGTGACCCTTGCATGACCCGTTTGCTCAGCAGATGGTTCTCAATAAACTGTCACTTCAATGCTGTAAGTGATGAATCGTCACTCCAGAGATGCTTTTTACATATTATTGAGATTGGAAAGAATAATCTATACGAATATTAACCTCTTTGTAGGGAAAGAATCATAGTTTAATACGCAATTTGGAGTGGATGTGGGATCGAGGGAGACTATAATTTCATACGTGTTTTCTTTGTTACAAAAAAGACGCTGATCGGCTTCATAAGACATGTGTTAACCCCGTGGCAGCATATGGGTTCGTTTTGTGACAGATTTATGCATGATTGGAAGCTTAAATGAAATGGCCTCTACCCAACATTATTATACAGCATGGAAAAGCCAGTGTTCGCCTGACAGAAAAAAAAGTCATATGTACAGAAGATAAGTGTAAGATAGTGTAAGAAAATTTGACTGCCTCGACCCAACTTCCACTGTAAATGGTGTGTTGATGCTCATTTCCCAAAATGTCTGACATATGATAGAAAAGTCTTCATTGTTTGAGGTGACCAAATGCTCCCAGTTGGAGAGGGGTCTGGATTCAGACTTGGTGCAGTGCAATCTGAGCTGCATCCAATGCTTTTTAGGCCCAATCCCAATTCTATTTTTGTACCCCTACCCCTTCCCCTAGGCCAGGGATGTCAAACTCAATTCCTGGAGGGCCGCAGCCCTGCACAGTTTAGTTCCAACCCTGCTTCAACACACTTACTGGAAGATTTTCAACAAGCCTGAAGGACTCAATTAGTTTGATCAGGTGTGTTTAATTAGGGTTGGAACTAAACTGTGCAGGGCTGCGGCCCTCCAGGAATTGAGTTTGACATCCCTGCCCTAGGCCCTTACAACCGAGGGTTAAGGGGAAGGGCTTCAAAACTTACCCCTAAGAATTAGGACAGCACTTCAACACCTGCACATGTCATCATATGTCATTGCGATCTCTTGCTTCATATGAGATCAGACGATCACGACTGCTTTAGTTATTCCAGTTGTGTTTTTGGTGTTTATCTTCAGAAAATCACTGATGGCGTATATTATGTTATCATAACGATCTAATGTGGCAATAAGATCGTAACTAAACTGTGCATTTACTCCGTGGCCATACTCATCTATGTAGCACACGAAAAACAACATTAACATTATAGCAGACACTGTAAAAATTCTCAGCCACTAGACTTTACTGACAGGGTATTCGAGTGTCATCGTGTGTCAGAATGTTGTGGGACCGCTGTACATGAGTTATGATTATGGATTATAGATCGCGAAATTTAGCGTTTTTTTTTTTCCTTTTTTTTTTAAACCATGACGTTAAAACACGATCGTGGTTATGAATATATTAAAACACATGTTTGTTTGTCGTAAAAATTCGTAAAATGAAAAAAATACTAATTTGTGGATCTCCTTACTTCCGGGTTTAGTTGTGGCAGGTGTATTCTGGGAAATTTTCGTACCCCTCCGTTTTAAGTGTGGTCCTGAAAAATCTTCGTTCGAAGGGGTGTATACCCCTTGCCCTTAGCCCTACGCCTTCAAGCTAAAGAGAATTGGGACACCACTTGACGTGAACGCGCAAAACAGGGGCAGGGGTAAGGGGAAGGGCTAAGGGGTAGAATTGGGATTGGACCTTAATGTGCACACCTAACCCTACCCCTCACAGTAATGTCACTAGCTCTATTCAGCACAATGTGTCTGACATTGCATCACAGAGATATGCAGTCTCAACTTGGATCATCAAGGCTGCATCCAGATGCTATTGACAAATTCTAGTAATAGCTTGAGGATGAGTAAATTATGGGTTAATTTAAATATATTATGTGAAATATTCCTTTAAATGTAGTCTGCTAGCATATGTCATTATGTTCTACGTCTCTAATATGCAATCAAAACATTCAAAAAAAATGAAACATATTGTTTAATTCAGGTTACTCATTTCATCCTCTACAGTAGAGTAAAACAGTGATTACCTGAATGCTCCAAACCTCAGTGTCATTATTTGACTCTTGCTCAAACAGATCCAGCTCACAAAGATCCAGGATAACTTTCACACCTAAACCAGAGAGTAAATCCATTAGATCTATTAACATTGCTTTAAATGGACTATTACAGATTTTGCATGAATTTTACCAATTTTGAAGCATTAGATAATTTCTGTCATGACCACACTCTAATGAATATGTAACAGTGTTAATGTGTTTGGTCTTGGCCAGTGGCATTGCGCAAAATGCATGGGCCCACCTGTAATAGTTACAGCGGGCCCTGTCAGAAGTGAAGACTAGGGGAGTTGGGCTTGGCATTGGGGAGGCACTTGTGCTTGCACGAAGTGAAGACCGGGGCCCTCGTGACGGGGAAGGCTGAGGGGATTATCACCCCTCGTGGTGAGTGCCCTATGGGTCTATCCGCTACAACACTGGTCTTGATGGCATGGAGCTGCTATGCTGCTGCTGGTGGTTTGATTATCATGGCAGAGTAAGTACTGAGACCTGCTTCTGCCAGTATATTCACAGACATGCCATCTGAGAATATAACATGCTGCTGCAGCAAACATAATGTATATAATCCCCATAGCATATCTAAACACAGGGGGTGTCACTAAGCATTTAAAATGCTAAGGAGCATTTAAAATGATTTCATCAAACGGAGGAGCAGATTAGGTTACCTATCAGCAGGGCTTAATTTATGCAGAAACACGCTGGATCCAGCACCTCACTTTACCAATCCCTCTCCTCAACCGCCCCTCAATCCACTGTTCACTTTCACTTTCTTCCGCGACTCCCCTAATCCTCTTTACCTTTGTCCGTGACCCCAGGTGTGTTTGATTGGGGCTGGAACTAAACTTTACAGGGCACCGGCCCTCCAGGACGGAGTTTGGACACCCCTGTTATACACGATTACTAGAAGATGGGGCTTTTCATATCAGTGAACCACTGACCTAATCCCTTTCTTAAAGGGTCATGAAACCTTTTTTTACCTAATGTTGCCTCAATTACAGAATATTAGATTTTTTTTCTATGAAAATTTACATTACACATTTTAATAGTTAGATTTGTCCATATGTGTTACAACATTGTGTTAAAACAACCCAGTATTTTTATATACACCACATACAGTAATGTGTAAGTTTGTATAGTTGGACTTGCATAAGCATTCACACCCTTTGCCGTAAAGCTCTAAATTGATCTCAGGTATTCTGTTTCTACTCAGCATTTTTGAGATGTTTCTGCAGCTTAATTGGATTTCACCTGTGGATTGGACATGATTTGAAAAGGCATACACCTGTCTATATAAGGTCCCAGGGTTGACAGTGCATGTCAAAGCACAAACCAAGCATGAAGACCAAGGAATCATCTGTAGAGCTCCGAGACAGGATTGTCTTGAGGCACAAGGCTGGGGAAGATTACAGAAAAAAATCTGCTGCTCTGAAAGTTCCAATGAGCACAATGGCGTTCATCATCCATAGGTGGAAGATGTTTGGAACCACCAGGCCTCTTCGGAGAGCTGGCTGGCCATCTAAGCTGAGTGATTGGGAGAGATGGTGATCAATAACCTGATGGTCACTCTGTCTGAGCTCCAGCATCCTTCTATGGAGAGAGGAGAATCTTACAGAAGGACAACCATCTGTGCAGCAATTCACCAATCAGGCCTGCATGATAGAGTGGCCAGATGGAAGCCACTTCTTAGCCTGGAATTTGCCAAAAGGCATCTGAAGGACACTCAGACCATAATAAACAAAATTCTCTGGTCTGATAAGACTAAAATTGAACTCTTTGGAGTGAATGCCAGGTGTTACATTTGGAGAAAACCAGGCACCAGGCTAATACCATTCTTACAGTAAAGCATGATGATGGCAGCATCATGCTGTGGAGATGTTTTTCAGCAGCAGGAACTGAAAGAATAGTCAGGATAGAGGGAAAGATGAATGCAGCAATGTACAGAGACATCCTGAATAAAATACTTGCTTCAGAGTGCTCTTGACCTCAGACTGGGGTGACGGTTTATCTTTCAGCAGGACAATGACCCAAAGCACACCACCAAAAAAGTCAATGGAGTGGCTTCATGACAACTCTGTGACTGTCCCTGAGTGGCCCAGCCAGAGCCCAGACTATATCCTATTGAACATCTCTGGATTGATCTGAAAATGGCGATACATAGTTGCTTCCCATCCAAGTTTGTGGAATCATATTCAAAAAGATTTGAGGCTGTAATTGCTGTCAAAGGTGCATCAACAAAGTATTGAGCAAAGGCTGTGAATACTTGTGATCTTTCAGGTTTTTATTATTTTGAATACATTTGCAACAGTTTAAAAATATATATATTTTTTACATTGTCATTATGGAGTATTGTGTGTAGAATTTTAAGGAAATAAATGAATTTAATTCATTTTGGAATAAGGCTGTAACAAAAAAATGTGGAAAAAGTAAAGCGTTATGAATACTTTCCGGATGCACTGTAGTTTTTATGAGAAAATAAAATGCACTTGTAATTACAACATGAAAAAAAAACATGGCTCAACGTCTTGTTTGTGATCAGTGACACAGTGACCTGTCATTAATGACCCTTGAAATGGTAATTGAAATGGTAATTTTGCACGGACATACGTTGTGTGGTGGTGTTGGTGTAAACTCTTTTTTAAGAAATGCACTTTCTGGTAAGCAAATATTAAGAATGATTCGAGATATACACCAAGGCAAATAAAAACTGCAATATAATTAATAATGCTACGTAATGCTAGACCAATGGGCAATTATTGGTGCAGCATAGAATCCATAAACATCACACAAGACAGACAAAACAAGTAACAACACAGACAACGTTCTAAAACCTCACAGATGTCAAAGTATTACAGCAGTGGGAATAAAATAATATATCTATTGCTTTTAGTTTTAGGCATGATATAACATCTAGCAGATAGAATAATTTTAAATGCATTAAAAATGTATGAGTTTGGTCTCCAAGAATTGAGAGAATAAAAGAAAAAGAGCGTGCTAAATGACTATCGGTAGGTTAGTTCAAATTTTTACACACACCAAAAAAAAAAAGCTATTCTAATTGATTTTACTGTGCTGCTGTTTTATGGGCACATCTAAAATATATATTTTTCTTTGCATTAAAAGAAAAAATGAAAAAATTTGAAGTACTGAATGAGATCAGACCGTTGCAAAATATCTACATAGCACCACCTAGTGAATGTCAAGAGTAGCACAATCTCAATGCAGCAGCATGAAGATCCATAATTAAAAAGGTTTCGATGTTATTAATGAGTGAATACCAGTTAAGCACACAAATTTGAGTGCATCGTGTAATTCTGAAAGTACACTCACCTGCTTTCCGGCTTTCTGTGATGAGCTGTGTGAGTTGTGGAAGTGTGCCTAGACTTTGATCGATCTCTGTCAGGTTAGTTGAGGAGCTGCTGTTCCCAAACAGCCCCTCCAGAATCACTGCTCCAGCACCCACAGACTTCAGATACGGCAGACGCTCACACACCCCTGAATGACACACACAGACACACAGTTGCATACTGAGTTCACAGATTTTTTACATTTATTTTTTATTTTATGTAGAATTTATTACACTTTTTTATTTCTTACAATTTAGAAAATAATAATAGTACAAATAAATAAATAAAAATAAAATAGTTGATGTCACTTTATAACTGGATTATCCCAAATTTATATACTTCTAATAATAATAATAATAATAACAACAACAACAACAACAACAACAACAACAACAACAACAACAACAACAATAATAATAATAATAATAATAATAATAATAACAATAATAATAATTATTATTATTTATTATTATTATTATTATTATTAGTAGTAGTAGTAGTAGTAGTAGTAGTAGTAGTAGTATATTAATATTAATATTAATATTAATGATAATAACAACAACAATAACAACAATAATAATAATAATAATTATTATTATTATTAGTAGTATATTAATAATAATATATTATTATCATTATTGTTATTATTATTATTATTATTATTATTATTATTATTATTACTAAAAATGAATGACAAATTTAATGATCAGTTGTTAAAAACCCACATCTGATTGTTAATCAGAATATTGTAATGAGATAATATAATTTCTCAATATTTCTTAATGGTTTCTTAATATTTCTTCAATGATGTATTTATGTGAAAGGATGATGAATTATGAAAATGTATTTTGTTAGTAATTAAATAATAATAAATTACTATTTATTGTTATTTATTAATTGCCTTTGCTGATCTTTTGTACTAATTTTTCTTGTTTTCTTGTTATTGGTCAATTCATTGATTCTATTTTTAATATTTATTTATTCATGCAATCCTTCAGATTGTTCCTGTCTTGTTGTATTTTTTAATTTTTAATTTTATTTAATGTTTATAATTTTTCTTTTTGATATTTATTGTTTTCCTGTTATTTATTGACTTATTTGCTTTTATTTAATGTTTGCAGTTATTTATGTATTCATTTGTGCATTTTGGGTGCCACGATGGCGTAGTGAGTAGCACGTTTGCCTCACAGCAAGAAGGTCGCTGGTTCGAGCCCCTGCTGGGTCAGTTGGCATTTCTGTGTGGAGTTTGCATGTTTTCCCTGTGGTTGCGTGGGTTTCCTCCAGGTGCTCTGGTTTCCCCCACAAGTCAAAAGACATGTGGTATAGGTGAATTGGGTTGGCTAAATTGTCCGTAGTGTATGACTATGTATGGATGTTTCCCAGAGATAGGTTGCAGCTGGAAAGGCATCCGCTCCGTAAAACAATGCTGGATAAGTTGGCGGTTCATTCCGCTGTGGCGACCCCGGATTAATAAAGGGACTAAGCCAGCAAGAAAATGAATGAATTTGTGCATTTTATTTATTTATTATTTGTTGTCTTCTATTTGTTTATTTATTTAATATATATTGTCTTCTATTTATTTATTTATTTATTTATTATTTTTGTCTTCTACTTATTTATTTATTTATTATTTCTTGTCTTCTATTTATTTATTTATTGTTGTCTTCTATTTATTTATTTATTTATTTATTATTTTGTCTTCTACTTGTTTATTTATTATTTGTTGTCTTTTATTTATTTATTTATTTATTATTTGTTGTCCTCTATTTATTTATTTATTATTTGTAGTCTTCTATTTATTTGTTCATTATTTTTTGTCTTCTATTTATTTATTTATTTATTTATTATTTGTTATTTTTGTCTTCTATTTCTTTATTATTTTTGTCTTCTATTTATTTATTTATTTATTTATTATTTATTTTTGTCTTCTATTTATTTATTATTTTTTGTCTTCTATTTATTTATTTATTTATTTATTTATTTATTTTTATTTTTTATTTTTTATTTCTTCTTTTTGTCTTCTATTTATTTATTATTTGTTGTCTTCTATTTATTTGTTTATTTGTTGTCTTCTATTTATGTATTTATTATTTGTTGTCTTCTATTTATTTACTTGTTGTATTTTTTATTTCTTTGTTCACTTATTTATTGTTGTTTTGTACTTCATTGATTAATTGATTTGATAGCCTGATTAATTGATCAACAGGTTAAATGTTTTTGCTTCAGCGGATGCTCTGTGTCATCATAAATGCTGTTATCTTACTATTAATCCTGCTGTCCTGCTGTCTGTCTGCATCCATAAAGAGCACAGGCTGCAGACGGTAGATCAGATCTCTCTGCCACCAGTGCAGCACAGGAGACGTGGCCCGCGGGCTCTGGATCACTATCAACACCGCGGCGCCCAGCAGCAGCAACCAGCAGATCCAGAAGCAGAGCACCAGCCGACGGCGAAACCTCCTCCACTGTGGCCCTCCAGCGCTCCTCTCCAGCTCCTCTCTGCTCAGTGGCTTCAAGGCATGCCGGTGAGCCAGAGGAGGAGATGGAGGGCCTGCGGTGAGGAGTGGGACTGACTCTGAACCCTCCACATCTGTAAAGCGAGCTCCAGACGCACTGCCATAAGCTGGATCACCTTCAACCTTCAGAGTCATGCCAGCTCACTGGAGCAAAAGGAGTTTGAACACTACTGAAACAGAGTATGTTTTAAAAACATTATGAAAAACGTTATTTCTGAATGTTGAGTCACAATTTAAAATAACGTTTCATTAACGTTAGTTAATGTATTTACTCATATGAATTTAACCATAATTCAACATTTATTAATGCATTATTAAAATCCAAAGGTATGTTTATTTACTGTCATGGTCACCAAGTACCCACCAGACACAACAGTTAATGCACTCTGAGTTAGCAAGAACTAACAATGAATGACTGAATTTTGATGATCAGCACCATTAAACTATTCTGTGTTTCTCCATCACTGAAAACAAACATGTCATAATTGAATAGTGGATGGATGCATAATCATCAATTTATGTGACCATAGACCTCAAAAGTCACATATATACATATGTTTATCAGCACTGCCTACATAGCAAACGGGCCCAAATGTGGCCTCATTATGGCACTGCGTGTTGCTAAGAACTGGCATTTGTAATGTCAGCCGAATGTGGAGTATGCATGGCAATCTACATTTGGGCCAGTTGTGGATGGTAGGTGTGTGGCCCAGATCAGTGTAGCGATTCACATTCACATTGTTTAGCTAACATTAGGCTGGGGTATGGCTCAGTTTTTGGGGTTTCTGGTTAAAGTATAAACTTATAGCTGAGAATCGATAATAATAAACCTGTTTTGGCCCAGTTCAGGGACAGTTAAGGGTGATAAATTGGCTGAGATTCAGGCTGGTTATGGCCCATGTGTGGCCCTTGTCTTTATGGGCCACTATATTATATAATAATATAATAATATAATAATATATATATACATATATATTACATAAAAATATGTTTACATTTAATATATGTTTACATATACTGTTTAAAAAGGTTCAAACTGTCACTGATGCTCCAAAAGGAAACACTAGGCATTAGGATCTGGGGGTGGGGGGTTGGGGTGAAAACTTTTAAACAGCATGAAGATATCCATTTTTTTTTTCAAAATTTCTTGAGTTTTTTCCCCCTTCATTTAGCAATGTCCTTCAGAAATAACAGAAAATACATGGATTCACCCGGAACACAAATTAAGTGCAATTTACCTTAATCTTCAGATTTTAAATGTTTTCACCCCCCTGCTCTTAATGCCTTGTGTTTCCTTCTGGAGCATCAGTGAGGGTTTGAACCTTTTTTTAACAGTTGTGTTTGAGTCCCTCAGTCATTCTCAGTGTGAAAAGATGGATCTCACAATCATACAATCAACGTTGGAAAGGATTCAAATCTGCAAAAGATGCTGGAAAATTGAAGAATCTGCAGGATATTGAAGATTTTTTTCTGAAGAACAGCAGTCAGTTTAACAGTTCAGAACAAACCAGTGACTCGTAAGCAACCATGACAAAGCAAAAAAAGCACACGTGGATCATCAGGAAACCACACACAGTATTGAAAACCAAGAAGTAAACTTTTGCAGGGTGTAAATATTTAAATAATTTCAGCTAGATTTTTGTGTAGTGAACTAAATGTAAACATGTTTTATGTAAAATATCTTACTCGAGACAGTACTAAATAAAAAAATAATATGTGTTTTGTATGATCTCTCTTTTTTTGTTTAAATGATTCACGTTTTAACAAATTTTTCAAGTGGTATGTAAACTTTTGAGCGCAACTATATTTGTGAGAATAACCAAAAAATACATTGTGTCAAAATTGTTTTTCCTTTTATGCCAAAATCATTTGAATATAAAGTAAAAAATATTAAGTTCCAGGATTTTTTCTTTTTATTATTGACCTACTTTTATATTATGAATGTTTGATTAGTAATGTAGAGTGCCAAGCACTTCAGACAAATATTGCACAACTGTATGCTGCACCTTTGCAATTTAAGGTTTTGTATCACATTTGTAAATGTGACCCCAACTACTTTTAAAGTTTAAAAAATAAACAACCTATATAATAATTCTTAACAATCATACAAAAACACATTGAGCCAATTAAAACGAATCCCATAACTAAATGAAATTTAGTTTTTGTATTTTACTTTGCAATAATACATTTCTCATTTTTGTTTTAAGAGTTAAAATAACTATAAATAAATAAACCCCACCAAAAGGGTAAGAAAAAATCTAGTCAACACACAAAACAAATACAAAGTTATGTGTTATTTATTATATTATACAATAATAATAATAGTATTACTTAAAATTACAAAGGAGAACATAAACTGTAGAAGCATGTTAGTGAAATTATAAACTGCTCTACTAGTCTCAGATATATCCATGCATATTCCCTCTAACTGGGAATGGTGCACATTTCACATTATTGGGAGTTAAAGTAAATGTTGTGTGTGTGTGTGTGTGTGTGTGTGTGTGTAAGCTGCACAATAATTCTTATGTCAGAATATATAGCCAATCTGCACACTTTGCGTAACAATGTTATGCATTCACACAGCTATGTATTTCTTAGTTTGTAAACTATACCACTGTAAGATAAATGAATTGTAATGTAAAAATCCGAGTGAAATATTGAAGCTTTCGTACTTACCTGTTGTGAACTTCTGACAGTGACAGCTGTTTTGTTTCAGTTTATTATTATGATAAACACACCGCTAATAGTGCCAGTGTATTGCCGTGAAGATCGGGTTTAACTTCAGTGAGCCCAAGCATGAGCGTCTTGTTTTTAAGTCTCTTGGACCATTAAAAACATGTCAGAAAGACAACACGAGGTTTAAGTAATTAGTATAGCAGTGTTATTGCTTATGACACTTGACTAGCACATTCAACACAGGTTATGTCGACAAAGCAAGAGGCACTGGCACACTGTAAGAGTCTGTGTTTACAAAATCAACCATTTTTATTACAAGAAATTGTGAATGAGAAATATATAAGTCATCCTGTCCTGAAATATGTGTTGTTTTGGTGTATTGGTGTATAGACGTGTCTATCTTCAATAATACAATATATTGTGATCATGAACATACATGGTGTTTTATTGCGGGGACTTTAAACTTTTATAATGTCAGTTTGTTGTATTTCATCCATAATAAGCCTTACAACTTACCTGCGAGAAATTTACATGTTCTGATTCTTTATTGGCCTACTGATTGTTAACACTTTACAACTAGGCTCCATTTGTTAACGTGATTTATTAACCTAAAGTGACAATGAAAATGATTTGCAAAGCATTAATCTCATGTGATGTTCAAAATCAAATCTGAAACTTAATTAATTAACGTGTTAACCTACTTCCAGTTCCAACCCAGGCTCATTATGAATATGTAGCCCTATATTCCTTTCTGGACAGCGTTAAATATGTCCAAGGAGGTACTTTTTTTTGTTTTCGCAAATCCATCAGAGGCCGCTGTCAACTGACTGACTGACAAATATACTAACCCACCCTCCTCCTTCCCTAAACCCAACCGATAGTGTTTTCAAAAACACAGATTGACCAGCACTCACCCACTTTGTAGTGAAAACAAAAATGACGAAGGGCCCTTCGGAATGAAAAAATTTGAAGGATACAGCTGATGGACACTACAGGCACCAATGATCCTTTGCGCAGGGAACCCTTTGATGCAATTATTGCATAGAGATAAATTCTTCTGAATGGAATACATCGATAGTAAAACTGTGGTTAGATTTGCAAAACCATAGCATAACCAAAAGGAAAATAAAACATGGTTACAATTTTACTATTAAAAATATTTAAACAAAAGCATGCACATCAACCTCAACTGGGTGCTCAGCCAAACAAAAAGTATGCAAATATATACGAAAAAGCCGTAACACATTACGCTCCAAAAATATCAAATTTATTTCCTAAATACTGTGTGTGATGTTTCAAGCACACCGGCTGATTTTTAAAAAGTTAATTTTCTTAAGGGTGTGGCCAAAAGCTTTTTCAAATATTGTTCAGTGGACCTTTAACGCGGAAATTGGTTAAATCTGAGCATCTAATAAATACACAAAAATGTAGCGTTTGTCACACCTAGTAAAGTAACCCTTTTTGCTGCTTATATGTCATTACGGTGATATATGACCAAAAAACTTCAGCATTTATTACAAGTTTAATAAAGAGTCAGAGGATTGAGGATGGTATAGCTTTGGCGGGTGATTGGCAGGTGGCTAACAATCTTGAATGAGAGACATGCAGCAAAGATATAGGGTCAGAAACAGGTAAAAGAAATGTTTACAGTTTCAGAATTAAGCTGCTGTCACACTAGTGTATGAGCATGTGATATTCTGAGCTGAGAAAAGGGGAGGGATTAAACAAAATGATTAGACATTTTAAAAAATAAGCGATTGGTCCATATTTTACATTTCTGTCCATGAGGTCATGTTTTGATCTTCGATTGGTATCACACATTCAAAATGTGATGCACAAGCTTATGTTTCTGGTCTGACGCATTCGCATGCGTATGAATGGAAGTCTATGGGGCGAAAAGTCCAGTGTGACCACGGCTTAAGTCTTTGCAATGAGCAAGTGAGCATGTAGTTTTATATAGGCATCAGGATTGTGTAGCAGCTGGCGTGTGTAATCAGTCCCAGGTAAGCAGCCTGAGGGGACATGTAGTTCCAAATTATTCACGTTGAAATTCCAGAAATGGCTCCATCTGGTGGAGCAAGGAGGGTGGAGCAAGAGCCTTACTCACAACAGCAAGCAAGAAACTTTGTGCCTAAACATCATGTGCCTAGTTAACAGATTCAAGCTTCAATCTCTATATATAATATAACTGGTGTATTTAAAACATTTACTAGTGTTTTTGCCTAAGAGTTAATACATTTAGTGAAAGGATCATGACTTTAGTGAAAATTAGATTTAATGATAACATAAGTACAAGAAGCAACAAGGTGTTAGCACAGCTACAGTATGTAACTTTTGGCTCTCTACATAAAATAAAATCTAAGTGTATCTCGTGGATAAATATTGTATAGCACAGATGAATTTATTACAAAAATGTACACATTGAAATGCAAATGCCATCCCTGTGTGGGTTTTAAATCCATTCACATGTCTAAAAAGCTAAGATGATGTTGATTCTGGTTTTATTACAGTCTCTGTCGCTATTTAAAAAAAAGGACTTTCTAATTTTTCCAACTGATAAAATGGTCCATGGTTAAGATCCCTTGAATTTTCAGCTTCATGCTTATTTACCAAACTTTCCATGTCAGGTGCACCATGATAGCCAGTTTTAATCAAATGAATTATTCATTTACATATGGGACTGCATGTGTATATTTGTGGGAATAGCCAAAAATACATTGTTAAAATTATACATTTTTATTCACTCATTCCTTTTTTTTTCGGCTTGGTCACTTTATTAATCCGGGGTCGCCACAGCGGAATGAACTGCCAACTTATCCAGCATATGTTTTACACAGCGGATGCCCTTCCAGCCGCAACCCATCTCTGGGAAACATCCATGCATTCTCATTCACAGACATATATGGACAATTTAGCTTAGCCAATTCACCTGTACTGCATGTCTTTGGACTATGGGGAAAACCGGAGCACCTGGAGGAAACCCAAGAAAACATGGGGAGAACATGCAAACTCCACACCGAAATGCCAACTGACCCAGCCAAGGCTCGAACCAGCGACCTGCTTGCTGTGAGGCGACAATGTCGCCCTATTCATTTTTATTTTATGCCAAAACATTCAGATATGAAGTTAAGACTGTGATAAAATGAATAAATAAATTATCATAAATATGTCTTGTATAGACTAGTAATATGCATTTTGTGCATGTATTTTGAATACAATTTTTTGTCCCTTAGAATCTAGATTTTTCAGAATATTGCCTTCTACTAACAAACCATGCTTCAATGTAAATCTTATTTATTCAGCTTTTAGATTATGTATAAATCTCAATTTCTAATAATCGACCCTCATGACAGATTTTCTGGTCCAGGGTCACATATACAGTGCATCCGGAAAGTATTCATAGCTCTTGACTTTTTTCACATTTTTTTATTTTACAGCCTTATTCCAAAATGGAATAAATTCTTCACACAATAATCCATAATGACAACGTATAAAAGATTTTTTGAAATTGTTGCACATTTATTAAAAATAAAAAACCTGAAAAATCCAATGTACATCAGTATTCACAGCTTTTGCTCAATACTTTGATGATGCACCTTTGGTAGCAATTAATGCCTCAAGTCGTTTTGAATATGATGCCACAAGCCAGGACGCCATGGTGGCGTAGTGGGTAGCACATTCGCCTCACAGCAAGAAGGTCGCTTGTTCGAGCCCCGGCTGGGTTAAGTGGCATTTCTGTTTGGAGTTTGCATGTTCTTCCCGTGGTTGGGTGGGTTTCCTCCGGGTGCTCTGGTTTCCCCCAACGTCCAAAGACATGTGGTATAGGTGAATTGGGTAGGCTAATTTGTCCGTAGTGTATAAGTGTGTCTGGATGTTTGCCAGAGATGAGTTGCGGCTGGAAGGGCATCCGCTGCGTAAAAAAATATGCTGGATAAGTTGGCGGTTCATTCCGCTGTGGCGACCCCAGATTAATAAAGGGACAAAGCTGAAAATAAAATGAATGAATGAATGAATGCCACAAGCTTGGCACTCTTGTCTTTTGGAATTTTTGCCCATACCTCTTTGCAGTACCTCTCAAGCTCTATCAGCTTGGATGGGAAGCAACGGTATACAGCCATTTTCAGACCTCTCCAGAGATGTCCAATAGGATTTGGGTCTGGGCTCTGGCTGCGCCACTCAAGGACATTCCCAGAGTTGTTGTGAAGCCACTCCATTCGCCTCAGCAGCCAAATCTGACCTCCGTAGACTACAGCGAATAGT
>CAIGQQ010004325.1:3963027-3994471 GCA_903798035.1 Danio albolineatus | reverse complement strand
ATATATATATATATATTATACAGTATTAAGTAAAGATTTTTAGATTTTTAAAAACATTTTCTGCTGTATGTACACTGCAAAAAATGTCAGTAAATTAACAATTTTCCATATTTTGTGATTTATGTATTCTATTAGTATTATTATCATCATCATCATCATCATCATCATCATTATTATTATTATTATTATTATGGGACCTTAATCTTTCCTCCAACAACTTTTAATGTTGAAAGGTTGATAAAAGCGTCTTTTATTGCCTTTTATTAATGTCATATATTGTCTGGCTAGGTGTTGATGTAAACTGCAAGTACTTTTTCTGTCATTTTACAGACTCAATTGTCTATATGTTATTGATTATACAATATATTGTTTCAAACTACAAACATTTTCAACACCAAAAGCTTACAGAGGAGAGTTCAACATCGCTTAATACAATTCTTAAATGTAAATAAACAGAAAATAACAACCCAACAAAATACAGAAACCTACAGTGCATATGACAATGAATTTTTTTGATCAGTAAAATACATTGCAGAACACTTTAAAGGCAATTTTCTCAATAATTAGATTTTATATGAACCCTCAGATTCCAGAATTAAAATTGAATTAAGTTGAAAAAAGACTTAAGTTGTGGGCCTATCTCGGCCAAATATCCACATCAATGGAAAGCTTATTTATTCACCATGATTTATAAATCTCTAATTTTAAAAAAAAACCTGACACTTATGACTGGTTTTGTGGTCCCATATTACACTTATGTGTGATTTTCAAACACATACCATTGGCTCAAGAGGTCTAAAGGCTGCTGCGTATTTCTGGTATGCTGCAATTATGCAATCTCTCCTGCACAACAGAAACAAAAGAAACAAAATATACAGGAATTGAGAAAACATAAAACATGTATTAGCAAGCCTTTATTATATGACTGTCCAGCATCACTCACTTGCATGAGACTCCTCCACCTGGTGGAAGGCCTGGAATGGCTTCAGATGCCAGAAATTTCATCACATACAGCAGATCAGGCTCCTCGTCTTTTGATCTGATCACGTGAATAATCTCTGAATAACGAAAGATAAAATACATTGTTGTAAAGGGATGTTTCTACGAACAGACACTCCTAAAAACAAATGTTCTGAGTTTTCACTGTGAGGCCATGGATGAACTACAGTATTTTTGATTCCTCAAAAGCGTAGAATGTATTTCTCGCCACAAGGGGACGCGTTTTCACAACAAAGGCATAGTTTCAGTTTGATGACGCTATGACTGAGAGCTAATAATGCTGTAAATAACGAAAACTATATTGCTGCTCTGTCCAGCGTAATAACGTAGCGTACAAGACATTATAAAAAATAAACATCTTTGGTGTTTCTCTGTTTTTTATTATAAAACTAATCCGGAAATTGAGGGTGTTGTCATTAGCATTGCCATACAGACATACACTTAAACAATATTGGGTTCCACACAATTCCTACATGTTGTCCGAATACAATAAAGTTAAAGAGCCCCTGTTATGGGTTTTTGAAAATGAGCTAGCATGCAGTGTGTAACACAGCTCTAAGTGAAGTGAAATAATCTTAAAATAAGGCTTAAATCTGAAAGTGCACATTGTTTAAAACTATTGATTCATCTATAAAAGAGTCGACTCATAGTTCTTCAAACGAATCGCCTTGATAATGAGTCTTTAGTCGTTTCGGCATGATGTGGATACGAAACTTAACCCATTTGTGCGTGCCCAAATCTGGCCCACAAACAACAGCAGCAAGCAAAAGAACCAGTGTTGTCAGATTGGGTGGTTTTGAATTTGATTGTGCAGGTAAAAACATTTTGGACAGGTTTTGGGCTGGAATCAGTCAGCTACATCTGGAAACACAGAAAAGAACACTGTAGGAGACATGTTGAATCATATCGCGAAGAGCTGTGCTCAGCTGGATATTATTGGAAGTGTGCAGATAACCCAAAGATGAAACTGTGAAGAGTCAGTGGTTGAGGTTTATTTTTGCAAAAATGCCTCAGCCATATAGCCACAGCCTTCTGAAATCTACACGCGTACAACGGAGGATTCGTCGGCCGTTTGTTAAAGGAAGGATCAGAAAAGATGTATGCAGGAGCTGATTGGCCATAGGAAGCACCGGGACATTTCCCGGTGGCCTGACGGTGAATCTGGCCTGCACCCTCTATCCAACCCCTCCTTCTTCCTCTATTTCACAGGTGTGCGTAAGTGTGATTAAAACGGTTGCCTCATTGTTTTCTCTAGCTTGCAAATAATGTACTAATATTGTATTTAATTGTGTTTTGTAACTTGTAACTGCTTGTAGTGTATCTGGTTAACTTCTTATATTCTTATATCGCGTCTAAAGCCACGTTGAAAAGGTGTTGCATGCCGCTTTGTTTACGGATTTAAATGCGTTAGTGAGCTCGTGTTTCACTGCTGTTTGTCATTGCTTTGGCCACATCAGCTCCCGGGAAAAATGAGAGTGTTGGCAGATACAGTATGCTCACGCACACACTATGACTACTTCAATATTGATAAGCTGTGGTAGGCATTCTCTCGCGCTGAACGATGTCGACCAATCGCAACAGACTGGGTCATCGATCCAATCAGCGCAGACTAGCATCGTGGTTTTTGAACAAATAGATCACTGAACGATACATATGGGAGTCGCTGGGATAATTAGGTTAAAATAAATGTATATTATAAGACAATGAAAATGTTTTTTGACCATGCATGCATTTCAGCCTGTTGTTGGAGGCCCCCAAAACCAAAATATGACCCTTTTTAATGTATAATAGGGGCTCTTTAAATCATTTAAACGTGTATTGAACATTAAACTATTGCATTGTCCCCCCCCCCAAAAAAATGTAAGAATTGTGTTTCTTTAACTCATTTTAAATAAGTAGTTTGAACAAGCAGCAGAAGTCATTTTTTGACCCTGCTGCCTAGGCTGGTTGGTTGGTTTTAGCTGCATAGTTTTTAGTGGGTTTTGGCCATTTCCAGCCTGGTCATACCTGGTCAGGCAGGGAAATGACCAGAAAAAAAATGGGAAATGACCAGCCTGGAAACGGCCCAAACCCCTCTAAAACCAGGCTAAGCAAATTTTAGTGTTTTTGTTTTGTTTTTTGTTTGTTCCTGCAGGGGAATGACCAAACAAAAATGCAGGGTTCCTTTAACCTAATCATTTTTACAAATGAAAGAGGATTAAATATAAAACAACTAAGTACGAATGTAATGTAATACAACTAATGTAAGAATTGTATTGTTTCAACTCATTATAAATTAGTAGTCTGAACAAGCAGCAAAAGTCCCATTTTGTGTGTGGTTGAAATAGCTTATTTTTGTGAATTTTAACATTCTTTAAAACATTTTGTATAATGTATCTACATAAGTCAGCAAAATACTGCTCTAGTGTTTTTTTTTGGGGGGGATATTTAGATTTTAAATTAATAGTATATAAAACATTTATGCAATGTAAAGGTTCTTTATGGAACCACTATACTTAAAATAATAATATATACTAAAAATAATGTTCCATAAGGAACCTTTGACATACATGGACCCTTTTCCATCCTACAATAGGTTATTTTCAGTGGAAGAGTGTTGTTTATTGAAGCTATATTTTTATGAATGCAATGCCAATAAGAGTGTTTTAATTACATTTAAGTGCAGTGTAAATCCTTTAATATGGAATAAACAGGTGAAGTTACCTGCTACTTTCTGCTCGATGAGCTGCTCCAGCTCGGCCTCCTGCTGCAGTGCCTCTTGTGTGACTTTGGGAGCCCCGTCGAAACAAATGATGATAATGGTGATGTTGTCTAAACTTCCCTGCAAGAAGACAAGGACACTTTAAATCCTGCTGCTTTTTGATGAAAGTATGGATCAAATACAAGCATATTATAGAGTTAAAGGCAACATCTTTAGCCCTCCTGTGAAATTTTAATACTTTTTCAAAATTTTCCAAGTGCCGATTAATGGAGGGAGGAAATTGTCTATAATAATAATAAATAAAAAAACATTTAAGAGTATTAGCCCCCTTAGGAAACCACTGTCGTCCAATGACTTGCCAAGTTAACCTAATTTGCCTAGTTAACCTTAAACTAGCTATAATATTTTCATTCATTCATTTTCTTTTCGGCTGAGTCCCTTTATTAATCTGGGGTCGTGGAATGAACCGGAACACACATGAAAAGTAACAGTAAATACAAAAATGCTTCTGAACCATACTGGAATTAATATGTAATTTTATAGTTGCTATGGTAACACAACAACTATAGTATTATAAACAAATGTGGGTAAATCAATATACCTTCAAAATGCTGCAAATCACTGTACGAGTAGCTGAATTGAGATCAGTGTGCTGACAGACAGGTAAAGGCAGTTGTACAGTCAAGTCTGAATCTCTCTAATCTGATTGTCTTCCTGGTAATCAGTCTATTTACAGAGGCGCATCTTCACAGAACGGGTCAAGCTGATGTTATTCTGCGTCTCAGCATGCAGCAGGGAAATCTTCTATTATGTAATATGACATAAACCACATGCCTGATCCTTTTAAATAACAAGGTAGACCCAAAAGAAAAAAAACAGTTTTTTTTTCTGGCAATTCAGTATTGACATAACTGGCAATCTATCATCAAATAAAAACATATTTATGGAATTATTCTTAAAATGAGAATGATTCGTTTTATGGTTTATGTCCACTGTTCAGATTTACAAAGTCATATTTTTATTTATTTATTTATTTATTTATTTATTTATTTATTATTTTTTATTTAATTTTTTTTTACTAATGGCATGAATTCAAGCTCACTTCAAAGCCTCTCTCATCACAAAATTGTACTTTCACTTAAAGTGAAAATCTAAAGCTTAGTAAACAAACTGTATCAGTCAGGCAGGGCCAGATTTAACCATTAAGCAAGGTAAGTGGCCGCTTGGTGCCCCAGGAAAACTGATGGCCCCCATCATAGAAGTATAAATGATACCTTTAAATTATATATATCATTGTTTTCTAACTAACATATTTTGTACAATGAGGGTCTAATTTGAACGTAATTATTACTTCTGTGCAAACATGCAAACCTTCAGTCATGGACCAGTCCAGCAGTCGAATTAGTAAAGATTTAGGTTTAAAAAAACTAAATAGTTAATTTATTATTTTTAGTTGTGAATTCATTTTAATAAAATGAAGGTGTACGTGGTTACATGTTGTTATTATTTTGCATTAACATAAAATCTAGAAAAAGAGATCAAATAATATAAGGAAAACAACAAAAAAAACAGAAAAATTATAATAATTTTAAAAAAAGGTGCAAAAGGTGCATTTTAGAACTTTTGGGCCCTGTGGCTGGAATTGGGGCCCCACAATCACTAAATCCGCCCCTGGTAACAGTGTTGTACACAGCCAAGTGTTATTTTAGTATTATTTAAATAATATAGTTATTAGTAATATAAGGATTTGTTTATTTTAGTTTATTTTGTGATTTTATTATTAGATTTTTTTAGCATGTCTACTATTCCAATTTGTTTTTTAAAGTTTATTTCAGTAACCAAAATTTTTTTAATTGGTTTAATCCATCCATCCATCCATCCAGCCATCCATCCATCCATTCATTCATTCATTCATTTTCTGCATCGCGCTTAGTCTACTAATTTAGAAAGATGAAGAGGACGGATAAATGACTTTATATCTTTGTTTTTGTCCAACTGGTGCGCAGCATGTGGAGAAAAGTGAAACACCAGCCCTCACTTAAAGTTACCTGTCGTGACAACTGTGTTTCCTTTTCTTCACATGCTGCATACCAGTCTGAAGAAAAAAAAAAAGAAAAAAAACTCTATAATTTATCAGTCCTCTTCATCTTTTTATTTTAATAGACTGAGTAGGCCTACGTGTTTATCTATCACTTTTAAATGTTTGTAAGTTAATATTTCAGTTAATACAATGGAGATACTTGAAGAACTGGATCATTAGGAGTCAACACTCAGAAATATCCCTGTTTATAAAGTTTATAAAGTGGTTTTAATCTAACAAAGACTTCTCTTCTTTATTTCGACATCATGTTGTGGTGGTGCATTTGGCTTTTACCAGTGTTATTTGCTTACCAATATAGTACACGTTATTGACATTGCCCATACCATTATTCAAATACCAATCTGTTGTTTAGCTCAGCAAACAGCACTGTGTTGGATGTTTGGTCAGTTCCATTGTAAAACGTATGTTAAAAGTACTTTTTAAAACATTTGTTTGTCTTAATCAGAAATGCCCATACTAGGGCCAAAGTTGGCCCATGGTAACCTTTGATTTGGCCCGCCATACCATCTGAGAAGAGATAAAATATAATAGAGATGGCTTCAAGCTTTGTTTAATTTAAATGTAAATGTAAACCTGTGTTAAAACCTGTGTTAAAAGCTAACTGAAGTTAAATATTTCAATCAAATGCTGTAAATAAATCCGATTTTGTTTGTGCTGTCACCTGACAATGCAGAGAATTTGGTCAGCAAATCAAGTCAAATGCAGATGCTTGGCTGTATTCAGCATTGAACTCCAATGTGATTGTTTATGTTTTTATTGCTATATGTTATCATTGTGATCAAGTTATACTGTATTAGTTAACATTTTAAAGTAATGTTTTCTATTTATTTTAAAGTTTTATGAAATAAATTTGGAAATTACCCATAACAACTTTATATTTACCTTCGACCCATGGCTCTCAAAGATATTTGTTTTTTGGCCCTTCATACAAAAAGGTTTGGGCACCCCTGGTCTTAATAATAACCTCAGTTTGAATGTGTATTCTGTTATGTTTTGCTGACTTCCTGGACAGATTGACTTCAATGCATTATACCAAAATTCACTCAATGAAAAACATTAAAGTATTAGGTTTAAACAAGATTTTTTTTTTTTTAAGAACACCTTATCCAACATCACAAAATGTTCGCATATATCAGATTTCTATGTGTGTTTGGTTATATGTTATAACATTAGTTTTTTATATTTATCCAATGGAAACTTATTTTATAATTTTGTCATACACTAAGCATTACTTCCTATGATTGTAATATTGAATCACTGTGAAGAGAAAGAAATCTCTCCAGTTTAATTAAAATATCTTCATTGTTTTATTCCAATATGTGGGGAAGTACATTTTTAGAATCTTTTTTTGAGTGAAGTAACCTAATTATAGTGTCTCCTAATGTGAATTATTTTTTACAGGTTGTTTTTGTAAAATTATTACATATTGCAATCCACAGTATATTAAAGAGATTGTTAAAATTAACAACTTGCTGTTGATTTAGGCCTTCTCACCCTCAGCCCATCCCAGATAGAATGTTTAAGGAACACTCAATTTTTTTGAAAATACATCTTTAAAAATCCCCTAGAATTACCTACACGGAAACAACCAATGTAAATATATATGTTTTAATATGTAATGTAATGTAATGTAATGTAATGTGTATTTAAATAGAACATTTTATTGTGCCATACACCCAAAGCGCTTTACAATCATGAGGGGGGTCTCTCCACACCACCACCAGTGTGCAGCATCCACTTGGATGATGCGACGGCAGCCACAGGACAACGGCGCCAGTGCGCTTACCACACACCAGCTATTGGTGGAGTGGACAGACAGTGATAGAGCCAATTTGGTGGATGGGGATGATTGGGAGGCCATGATCGTAAGGGCCGATTGAGGGACTTTTGGCCAGGACACCGGGGTTACACCCCTACTCTTTACGAGAAGTGCCATGGGATTTTTAATGACCACAGAGAGTCAGGACCTCAGTTTAACGTCTCATCCGAAAGACGGATATAGGTTTGGATATAGGTTTTTAATATGTGTGACATATATAAAATTGGATGGTTTCCTATATTATATGTACATATATGCACATATAAAACAGCCCATTTTATATATGTTACATATATTAAAAACCTATATCAAAACCTATATAAATATATGTTTATATAGGTTCTTTCCGTGTGGGTAAACAAAAGTGTTTTACCGTTTTTTTTAATATATTCAGCCAATCTTTTGGTCTGGCTGGAGCACTTTTAGCTTAGCTTAGTTTTAAATATTTGAATCGGATAAGTCCATCAGTATCATGGTCAAAAAAGATTCAATAATTTCCTCCTTAGAGCTCCTCTGTAGTTACATTGTGTACTAAGACTGACGGGAAATTAAAAGTTGCTATTTTCTAGACTGATACGGCTAGGAACAATACTGTCATTTTGGCATAATAATCAAGGATTCTTGCTGCTATACCATGGCTGCAGCAGGAGCATATTATGCAGTAAAATGATGAAAAGATGCTAATAGTCTAATCCGATTCAATGATTTATGCTAAGCTAAGTTTAAAGTGCTCCTGCCAGACCTGGAGCTTGGCTGAATGGGTTCAAAAATGCTAAAACTCAACTGAAAAAAAGAAAAGTGGAGTGTTCCTTTAATGCAGTTTTGCAGCTGACGTCTTTACAAGGAACTTAATACCATTCATAACACATAATGTATTGATTTCATTTCCCTGCATATGTTTTTGATTTAAAATGCTGGTAGTCGTTGACCTGTCGTTGATTTTATGGATCTCCAACAATTTCAGCTAAAAATCTTCTTTAAAGTTCTACTGAAGGGAGAAAAGTAATCCTGGATATTTCGATCTTCATTTTGTCCCTTTAAGCCCCACACAGTTAATCCATTCCTAGATTGTCCTTAGAAGTGCTCGTCACCCGGTACCTTAATAAAGATAATACCTGTTCACCCTCAGGCCAGAACGTTCCGCCAATCTGATTGACACATTTAAAAATGGCCACAGACCAAACAAATGCGCTGTTACCAACCTTGTAGAGGCAGAGGTCAATGACCTGTGAGCAGATCTCCCTCAGATCATCGCAGACATGCAGACGGTTGCGCACAAAAGCACATAGATCCTCATTCCCAATGGCGTCCCAAACACCATCACACGCCACCACCAGAAACTCATCTTCTGGGGTCCGCTCCAGTTCGTACACCTCAGGCTCAGGAGACACCAGCTGCTCAGTCTGAGCCCTCCATTCCACCTCCTTAAAGTCGAAATCACCAAGCGCTCTGGATACGGCAAGTGAACCGTTGATGCGCTGCAGGGTGACAGAGCCGCCGGCATTCTGGATGCGCTCCTTCTCGCGCGGGTTGAAGGGTTTGTGGTCCTCAGTGTAGAAGACCACCTGGCCGTCGCGGCAGAGGAAGGTCCGCGAGTCTCCGCAGTTGATAAAGTAGAGGTTTCGTGGAGAGATCATGACAGAGGCCGCTGTGGATCCACTGTGGTCCCAGCTCTCATTGCGGGACAGGGTGTGCATGTGACGGTCGATGGCGAGGAAGCCATCCCTGATGCCATCTTTGACCTGTTCTACATCCTCATCCACCGTTACACAACCTGATTAAACAGACACATAAACAGGGTCAAGAGTGCTTATATCTGGCCAAGTGACCTGCCAATAATCATACTTGAGGAAAGTTTGTGAAGAAAGATTTGTCACATTTGTGTCACTGATGATTAAGTCCATTTGGGCATCTTCCAAAAATATAAAGGGAGGTAATGTTGCACATTGTAGGTATTGAGGCTCAGTATTGTGATAAGAAACACGACCTAACCCAAAATATGATTTTTGAACTAGAAGGCATTCAGCCAAAAAAAAAATTCTGAAGAATATTAGTTGGTGGCATACATCTACTGTACTTTCAGTGTCCTGTGGGAAAAATACTATGGAAGACAATGGATTACACCAACCAACATTCTTCATAATGCCTTTTCATGTAGGTTTTGAACAAGTGAAAGGTGAGTAAATGATGACAGAATTGATTTTTAGGTGAACTATCCTTTTAAGCAAATACCTTGGAATTTACAGATCTTTTTGTGCAGCATGAAATGCGTTTTTGCTTGTTATAATGTTTGGCAACAATTCTTTTAACTTAATTTTTTGTTGTAACAATTTTTTTTCTATTGTTATAGTTGACCTCAACTTCATTGAACGTCTTAAGGAGATCAAGTTCTTAAGTTCACTTTAAAACTGAAAATTCTGTCCTCATTTACTCACCCTTCATTAACCTGTTTGAGTTTCTTTCTTCAGATTAACACAAAAGTGTTAAAATGTTGGAAACCACTAACTATTGACTTACAATATTTGTTTTTTCCCCAACTGTGGATATCAATGGTTACCAGTTTTTATCTTTCCCTAAAATATTTTATTTTGTGTTCAACAGAAGAAAAAACTCATAAAGGTCTGGAATCACTTGGGAGAGAGTAAATAGTGAGTTAATAGTAATTTTTCCGATGAACTACAGTATCACTTTAAAGAACAGGCCACATCATGGGGATGATCCCACTGTTAGAACGAGATCTCTGCCAAAAATGAATACATCTCTTGAGGCAAACAACATTGAGGGTTTGCTTATGGTTGTTGAAACAATGTCATGATTAATGCATGTCATAATCAAAGCTAAAGATCACCCTAAAGATGTTTATAATCTGATTGTGTAGAGAAATACTTTCAGCATAAGTCAAAGTCTTAGAGTGTTAGTTCAGGTCAACCGTTGGTCAGTTCATGTGTGATGAATGAAGTCATCTGCAAAATATTGCTGCTAGCAATGGAATACTCACTATTTAGATTATTATTATTATTATTATTATTATTATTATTATTATTATTATTATTATTATTATTATTTATTTGTTTATTTATTAACTTTTTTGTCAAATAAAGTAAATGCATTGCATATTTCATAGCTAAAAATATATTATTGTAAGTAAAATATTACTCAGATTTTATTTTAAAGTCCTCATAAGTGTAAAGGAATACAGTAAGTTCTGAGGAATAATTCATAAAATTGAATACTTGAGGTTTTGTTTAATGTCAGTTAATGTTTTTTTTTTTTTTTTTCTGGAGTAAGACTATATATTTTTAACCATGTAACTATTCATTTAATTAAGTAATATTGATTAACTACATGTACTTACTATATGAAAAGGATTAGAATAAAGGTCAGGATTAGAGTTAGTTGCATGTTATTATGCATAATTACTGTAATTGAAAGTTAAAGTTGTAAGTAATAGAACATGTGCAACAATGTTTGTTTGTTTGTTTTTTTCTCACACTGCCCTACTTTACGAACAGTCTGACAGGGGCTTTTTTTCACCTCCCTTTTCCCTAATGTATCTTATTTACTCTTCTAATGCTACCTCTCTTTGACCTGTCTTCCCCTGACATGTGTGATGTTTGTGTATGGCAGGAAGATGTCCAGATTCGCTACATGTAACAGTGTATGTGACAAACAAAAGGCTTTTCATCATCATCATCATCATCAACGTGTGTAACAAAGTCACTTTAAAAATAAAGAGCTATCAAAAAATAGAACCCTTTTTTAATAAATAATGAAATAAAATTAAATATATATATATATTTTATTTATTTATTTATTATTATTATTTATTTATTTTTATTTATTTATTTATTCATTTATTTTTTGCTGTGTAACTTATAACCTTTATTTACGTTGTCGATACAGTGTAAGTGGTCATCTGCAACCTAAATATTTCTATCTGATTTAACCCATAAAAATTAGTTCTCTTTATATATACTGACGTGTATAAGTTTCTACAGTGATCAATTCTGACAAATATGGATTACATTTTTACTTAAATAAAAACATATAATGCAGATGTAGTCATTTTTTAGGTTACTGTTACAGTTATTTGTACTTTACTTTGTCATAACCCTTAAACTCTACACCTTTAGGAAACCGAGCAATATTAATTAACTACTGTACGTGTTTTTACTACACATTTAGGGTTAGGATGAGGGATATGGTTATTTGCATGTAATTTTGTATAATTTATTATCAATACCAGGGCATAAAATCGGCATGGACGGAGGGGATGTGTCCCACCAATATCCACTAATTACTGAAATGTCCCTGCCAATAATTCAATTGACTTCAGAATAAAATAGTGCTCTGTCAACCCTTAGTAACCTACACGTGCACAAAGTCAAGTTCGATACGAGTTCACTGTAATACTATTAACCAAGGCTGCGCAATTAATGCAATTTTGGCCTCCATGATTTCTCTACATTCATACTGTACCTCCTCAAAGCCCAACTGCAGTAAAATCATGTAAATTGACTTCCTCAGCATGGGCCGTGATTGTTATTTGTATTATTAAGTGGTTTTATTATATTATTAAGTATTTTATTCAAGTTTTTAAAAGCACGAAACAGAATTTGTGCTGTTCAATGCATATGCTCATGTCCCCACCAATGTCAAGAGCTAATCAACGCCCTTGATTACTACAATAGTACATGACATGTAGCACAAACACCATAAAGTATAACACTATATCGCAACACTATAAACTATAATCTCAAGATACTCGATAAAAAATGAATGGCTAAAGTTAAAAAATCTAATTAACTAATGAGTAATTTCAACTTACATTAAACTTACTTAAAACATTAAACTGAATCAAAAATAATCTAATGTTAGCTTATTTTAATAATTTAGAGTAGCATACAAACACGTTGGCTAGATTTATTGATCATATCAGATCATTTAAAGAATACACTGTAAAAAAAACTTCATGATAAAAAGTATTTATATGTTGCTTTAACTTATTTTAATAATTTAATCAGGTTTCAGCTACATTTTATTTTAATAAACTTCATATTTTAGTCAGTTTGATTGATGCAAGTTGAGATGACTAAAAAGTTCATTTGATTCAACTTTAAGGCAGCAATATTTTTTAAAGCGTATAAATCATTTAGAACAATTAAGTGATGGCTTGACAAGTAAAAGTCGAATTTATCAAGCAAACTGCTAAATTGTGGTGTGGTAACACGTCTATCTTGATATGCAAAAATAAGTTCACAGTTTGAAAGTGCTGATAATCACTTTATATTGTCATGATTAGTCATAATCTGTGTACAGATATTAGCGATTATACTGTATACAATATAATCGCTGAATATTTGCGTATAATTGGCGAGTACCTGTGTCGAGGATAAAATCCAGCAGGTGTCTGGAGGAGTACTGAGCCACTGTTCTCCCCGCGTGTCCATCATACACAGCAAAATAGCTCCAGTCTGGTAGAGCATCGCTCATCTCTGGCATGCAGGTGTGGGAATCCTCCATCTGGGCTCGCCAGCCTTGCATACTGGCCATGGCATAGGTAATGCCCCATTTCGACTCTCCTTCAGCTGAATCTTTCGCCAAAATGGGCCTTTCTAAGTATGGACTGCAAGCGTCCGGATCATTTTCATAGTAGTCATCATCCGATCCCGAATCCCTTCTTCCACCCTTGAAGAAGAAGGTCACCATCTTCTCGGTTTCCCTCACCAACTGTCGCAGGAATGAAGGCACCTCAATGTTGCTGGCGCGCCTGGCGGTTCTCATGGCCACCCTGATCCTCCGGTTCAATCTCCGACTGTTCCTCAAACTCCTCTTTTTGGTCTTCCGAAGATGATCCAGTGCCTCCTATTGAATTTGAGCCAAAGAGGAGGGACAATTGGCTGGACAAACACTGTGCTAATGCGCCTAATTACTTTGGTGTCCCAAATATTTTGTCATTTGCACACTTGCTCTCTGTTTTTCCCATTGAAATCCATTGGACTCCACTAAAGGTTTGAGGTCGTATGAAGTCTGGGTGTGCTTATTACTTTTGCCAAGCAGTTCCCTTTCGCTGGCCAGGTTCTGATTGGCTAATCTATTTATGTCCACTCATCCTCAGACAGTGTTCTGTCTTTCTCTTCGCCTGTACGCTCTCGGGTAATCCCTACTTCGTAATGTGCCAGGATTAGTGAGTGTTCACTTATGTACTTGATGAACCACAGTGTTTCATAATGCAAGTCCAGAGAGGCTGAGTGTGATTATCACATGCACTATTGATAAGTGTGTCTGTTTTGGGTTTGGTTTTTAACAGTGTTGTTGTCTTACACAGTGTACTGCAAACGTTGTTTGACAAAATACAAATTTTGACAAACACACAAAGTTTACTTTTTATACATCTTGACACTCCATTTAGATCCATTTATCACTCCATCTGATATATGGAAATATTCTACATGCAAATTACACAAATGACATACAAGTTCATATTTGAATTTTGTGTATTTAAAATATTTCACATGCAACATATATTTCAAAATATTGGAAAACTGGCAGCTTAAATGTATATGTTTACATATGTTCAGATATATTACACTCTCAGAAATAAAGGTACTTGAGCTGTCACTGCGGTGGTACCTTTTCAAAAGGTACAAATTCGTACCTGAAAGGTCCATATTAATACCTCAAGGGTACATATTAATACCTAAAAAGTACAAATGTGTTCCTCTTAAAATTTTTAGGTACTAATATACTTTTGAGGTACCAATATGGACCCTTTAAGTACAAATGTGTACCTTTTGAAAAGGTACCACCCCAGTGACAGCTTGTGCACCTTCAATTCTGAGAGTGTAGATATTGTATACAGCTGCAAGAAAAGGTATGTGAACCCTTCAGGATTACTTGTATTTCGGCATAAATTTCACAGAAAATATGTTCTAACCTTCATCTAAGTCACAACAATAGAAAAACACAGTCTGCTTAAACTAATACCACACAAATATTATAAGTTTTCATGTTTTTATTGAATACAACATGCAAACATTCACAGTGCAAAGTGGGAAGTCCTTCATTTGGCAGTAATAATCTCAAACCAGCGTTTCCTGTAGTTGCAGATCAGACCTGCACAATGTTCCAGTGCGATTTTGGATCAGGAATATTCTTGGGATGTCTGGTGTGAATTTCTCTCTTGTGATCATGCCACAGCATCTCAACCGTGTTGAGTTCAGGGCTCTGACTGGGCCACTCCAGAAGGTGTATTTTCTTCTGTTGAATCCAACCTGTTGTTGATTTACTTCTATGCTTTGGGTTATTGTCCTGTAACTTCCCCATCCTCTGTTGAGCATCAGTTGGTAGACAGATGGACTGACGTTTTGCTGAAAAACGTCTTGATAAACTTTGGAAATAATTTTCCATCGATAACAGCAATCTGTCCAGGACCTGAAGCAGCAAAGCAGCGCCAAAAACATATATTATTTGTGTGATATTAGTTTAAGCAGACTGTGTTTTTCTATTGTTATGACTTAGATGAGGGTCAGAACACATTTTTTGTCAAATTTATGCTGAAATCCAAGTAATGCCAAAGGGTTCACTTACTTTTTTTTGCAACCATATGGACATTTTTTAATATATGACCTATATTTAATATATATTTAACATCTAAATATAAATTTGTATGTCATATATGTAACTTGCATGTATCAGGTATCAATGTGGGACTTTACTTTAGAAACCATTTCAATCATCTTACTATCTGATTAGCAATGAGAACGCCACATTCTACTTATACAGTGTTGTATGGTTGTACAGCCAATCCAAATGTCACTTAAGGTAATTGTCCTTATGAATGGTAGGAACTGTCCTCCTTTGGAAGACCTAGTTCTTGGAAGGCTAGCAGATTACCTGTATTTAAGTAGCGTAGGTGTGTGACGTTTGATCTTGAGCCATTCATACACAATGACTGGTTTAACACAAGCAAGAACATTGCAAGACCATAACATTCAAACCTGCATGTCTACAGTTAACAGGCATATTCACTAAACTCAAATGACCTCCACAGTCACAAAATCTTAATCCAACAGAGCAAAGGCAAGTCTCTAGATTACGCTTGTTTTACCAAAATAAATAAATAATAATAATAATAATAATATTAATATTAATAAGAAAGAAATAAAGAAAGAAAATAAATAAACAAACAAATAAACAAATAAACAAACAAACAAATACATAAATAAAAATAATAATAAATGACCATGTCTTCATTTTTAACAATTTAATTAGAAGAGTAAGCTCTGACTTTGCTTAGACACTTAACAGAAATAATATACAGCATATAATATACGTAAAGTCATGGTGCAGTGGAAAAATAATTAATATTGTGTATGATTCCCATGAGGACTACACCCATAGATCTCTTCAATGACTCACATAACTTAATAAAGTCATCTGGAATGGCAAAGGAAGCTCCTAGAGTTCATCAAGATTATTTGGATTCGTCTGCAATGCCTCTTACCCCAGACTGGCTCAATAATGTTCATGTCTGGTGACTGGTCTGGCCAATCCTGGAGCACCTTGACCTTCTTTGCTTTCAACAACTTTGATGTGGAGGCTGAAGTATGAGAAGGAACACTATCCTGCTGAAGAATTTGCCCTCTCCTGTGGTTTGTAATGTAATGGACAGCACAAATGCCTTGATACCTCAGATTGTTGATGTTGCCATTTGTAAACTGTTAAACATTAAACTGTTGGTTATTTTAAAATGATCACTGGGAGATCATAGGCATATATGAATATTTGACAGAGGACTGGGCCATCTGACCACTCAGAGTAAAGAAGGTTCACACGCTGTACAAGATGGAAATCTTTACAAATTAAGCATATTGTTTTCTATGAGTTTTTCACATTGTTTCCATTGACTATGTACACCAGGGATGCACTTGTGTCTCACAATAAAACAGTGAAGGATTTGCTGACTCTTGCTTGAGAGCATCTGTGATGTAGATACAGTGATATTAGAGAGCAAGGGCTTGTGTTTGGAAGTGAGAGTGGCAGCCTTTAGAGTACAAGACTCTGGATTGTAAATGCTAAGTGACTGAATTAAACAAGAAATAACTCTTAAACGTAATTAGAGCTTAGGCAACAAAAGTAATGGGAAAGGTAATTTCAGATTTATTGCTGATTTGAAATATGCGATTTTAATTGGTAGTTCAGCCAGATGTTAGTTAGATTTCAGGACTCCACCATTAATTTAGATAAGAATTCTTCTTGAATGACCTGACTGGAGGCCTTGCCAATTAGGCCACAGAGTAAAATAACATTCCTTCAAAGGATCTTTGGTCTACCCCACTTAAAAACAGTCCTTGAGCAACATTTCATCCAGATGAATAAGATGGCAGTAAGCCACAAACTCCACTAATGTTCAATAGGCCGGCCATTTTGTGAAATGCAGCACAGTAAACTCACAGGGTCCAGACTGTAGCTGCGGAATTGATAATTGGTAAAGCTGCTGGATTTGGGTATGGCTGGTAGTTCTGTAACATGGGAGGTGTGACAAAATCCAATGAGATCCAAATGTAGCTATTAATCCAGTGCACAGTCAAAACAGTCAAGGTCAAAACACCAGCAAAAATATCTGATGCAAGACGAGAGAATAAACAAAGGCGAAGGTCAAGCGACAAATGAAAAACAGTAATACAGTCCAAGACAAAAACAAACAGCAGCAACATGGGAGCAAGAAAAGCATGAAGTAGAAAAAAGCTAAACAGACACGATAACCCGCATTGAGTCTGTTTACACTGTCAGCTAAATGTTACCCAATTCTGAATTTTTGCTAATATGTGACACAGATCGGATCTGTTTTATGACCGTGTAAACACACACACACACAAAAAAACACATGCATTCGGTATCCAGATATTGATTTTCTTTTTATTTGGAAATAAATCAGACATACATCGGACATGTGAGAATGTGACTATCATGTAAACAGGCAGATCAGATTTATTGAGGCTTTCCATTTTGTACATCATTAAACTTGCAACTTTGCGGTTTAATGACGTAGAAGGATGAGCGTGTGCAAAGACGTTGATGCGGTAAACAACAACAACAGAGGAAACATGGAAGAAGAAAGTGGTCAGTGGTCAACAGCAGAAGTTACCTGCCTTCTTGCCCTGTGGGGAGATGAGTCAGTGGAGGACACCACATATAAAACATAGGCGCAATCTACAATGATGACCCTTTCCCTCCTGCTCCTCTGCCTGGAAATGGAGTCCAGAGTGATGACAGCACTAGAGAAGCCCATGGGCACTCTGGTTGTGACAGCGATAAAGTCTGCTTCATTGGTCCATTGGTTTGAATTGCTTCCTCAATTGAACCACACCAAAATCTGTTTATAAGCTTGTTAAGAGAACCTCATTTAGGTAATCTGACCTGTTTTGATACCTGAATTGTTTTGGTACATATCCAAGTATGGTTACCATCTTCACATACTGTATGCGTAAACAAAGCAATGTAAAGCCCTGCTCACACTGTGTGATTTGAACCATGATTTGGTCATCTGAGATAAATTTGGGATATCCTAAAAGATTCCTGTTGTCCTAGTCTAAAATCTATGGTATTTGATTGTTGGTTTGACATGTTCACCAACGGCACCACGGTGGCGTAGTGGGTATCGCCTCACAGCAAGAAGGTCGCTGGTTCGAGCCTTGGCTGGGTCAGTTGGCATTTCTGTGTGGCGTTTGCATGTTCTCCCCGTGGTCGAGTGGGTTTCCTCCGGGTGCTCCGGTTTCCCCTACAAGTCCAAAGACATGCGGTATTGGTGAATTGGGTTGGTTAAATTGTCCATAGTGTATGAGTGTGTATGGATGTTTCCCAGAAATAGGTTTCAGCTGGAAGGGCATCCGCTGCATAAAACATATGCTGGATAAGTTGGCGGTACATTCCGCTGTGGCGACCCCAGATTAATAAAGGGACTAAGCCGAAAAGAAAATGAATGAATGAATGAATGAATGTTCACCAACAACCGCTAAATGACCGTTGCGATCAGATTTTCCTTCCCCTGAGATTTTGACAGTGTCAAGATTTCAGATACTTTCCTGCAGTGTGACTTCAGCTATGACGAGCATCAAACCAAGAACCAATATGAGAGCCAAATCTGATAACACAATCAGCACGATAACTTCAAACCACAGGTAAATATAAAAAAAAAAAAACATTTCTGGTTTTATTATTGAGCCATGCTGTGAGCAAAATGATCACTACAGTTTGTTTATGTTTGGCGTGAGGTATCATGTCAGAATGTGGGATAGTGATAGTGGATGATTTCAAACTCTGCAGTTTTTCTTGTGTGTCCCTGTTTGGCACGTATTGATTGTTGTTCAGTCTGACTTTCTGACAACTGAGATCTTACAGTGTGACATGGGAATGATGTTCATGCAGTCTGACATGCTACAATTTTTAGAATTATTCAAAATTGCAATGTGAGTTGGGCTTAAGGGGAAAAAAACCCAGGCTCATTCTAATTACGTAGCCCTATATACATTTCTGGAGAGTGTCAAATACATCACAGAAGGACTGTTTTTTGCAGTTTTTCTTTTCATGAATCCACCAGAGGCCGCTGTGTTTGTTTTTTGAGATCTCAAATTTCTCTCACGAGTGTCAATCATGCCTGCGCTTCTCACATGAATCCACCAGAGACCGCTGTCGACTGACTGACTGACTGACTGACTGGATGACCGATCGACTGACCCACCCATCCTCCTTCCCTGAACCCAACCGATAGTGTTTTCAAAAGCAATTCAGAAAAAGAAAAGCCCTCGCCTGATTTTTACTACGTTTTTATATTTTACCACATTCTCACCCTGTTATTTACTTGTTTATTTTATTTTTGGGCTTTTGTCTTACCTGCTTTCTGGAATGTTTCTAGCTTAACTCGAACCCTGTCCAGTGTCAACAGATTGAGTGGTTTCCGACCCAAATGGGAGATTTTGAATTTGATTTTGCAGGTAAAAAATTGCCATAGGCAAGTTGACAAAATTTGGGCGGTTTTGAAACGTAAATTTTATATGCAACTTATTTAACAAAACATAGAGGTTTATCATAACATTCATCAATCATTTTGTCTGCAATTGACAGCAAGAACATACATAGAAGTGTTGTCTGCTTGACAAGCAGCACCCAATTATGTTCAAAAGAATTTAAAATGCCAAATAGGATGAATTCACACCCCATTTCGAAAGTAAAACATACAGCACTTTAGTAATCTACACAACATTAAGTGCAGTGTGTGAGTGAGAGGGAGGCAGTGTTTCGATGTGATCCGGTTATGTTGTGGTTCTGTGACTGCTGGTGTTCCTTGCTGTATGTTTAAAATGATGACAGTTAAAGTAGGTTAATTTCGATTTAAATCATTCATTCATTCATTTTCTTGTCGGCTTAGTCCCTTTATTAATCTGAGATCGCCACAGCGGAATGAACCGCCAACTTATCCAGCATTTGTTTTACGCAGTGGATGCCCTTCCAGCAGCAACCCATCTCTGGGAAACATCCATACATTCTTATTCACACACATACACTATACGGACAATTTAGCTTACCCAATTCACCTGTACCATATATCTTTGGACTGTGGGGGAAACCGGAGCACGCGGAGGAAACCCACGCGGACACGGGGAGAACATGCAAACTCCACACAGAAATGCGATTAAAATCAATTAAACTAAATTAAATTAATATTTTGGATGGGTTTTTTGTGCGGTTGGGCAGGTTTTGGACAGCTTTTGGGCTGGAAAAAGTCCGCTATAACTGGCAACACTGACCACGCCGTCACAGTCAACTCCGTATGCGGCAAGACACTGGACAAACTGGTAACAGCAGAAAAGCCATCCATACGGAGGTAAGCAGTCAGCTGGTAAACGCGAAAAGTAATGGCATCATACCACCCTGTAGCATTTGTTTTTAAGACCAAATGCAGCAATACATTCCTCTGGCTACATAATTCGCGATCTCGAGAAATGTATATAGGGAACGGTTTCAGAATGAGCCTATGTTGGAGAAAACAGGCCAGGGTTTGAAAGCACCATAGAGATTTGAAGATTCAGGATTCTTGAACCAACCATTTCATATACTGTAGAGAAAAGAGATGTTTCCATGGAGATTTTAAGAATATTAAAGTGTTTTTGAGCTTGAATGAGTTTTTATTTATTATACATATTTTTTTATAAATTATATAATGATAAGAGCACTTCAACTTTACATATTTAATAAATGAATAATAATAATAATAATAATAATATACCAATAGGCGCCACGGTGGCCTAGTGGGTAGCACGTTCGCCTCACAGCAAGAAGGTCGCTGGTTCGATCCCCGGCTGGGTCAGTTGGCATTTCTGTGTGGAGTTTGCATGTTCTCCCCATGGTTGCGTGGGTTTCCTCCGGGTGCTTCGGTTTCCCCCACAGTCCAAAGACATGCGGTACAGGTGAATTGGGTAAGCTAAATTGTCCGTAGTGTATGTGTGTGAATGAGAATGTATGGATGTGTTTCCCAGAAATGGGTTGTGGCTGGAAGGGCATCCGCTGCGTAAAACAATTGCTGGATAAGTTGGCGGTTCATTCCGCTTTGACGACCCCGGATTAATAAAAAACATGTCATTTTGAGGTCACATTATGCTAGTTAAAGCAAGTGGACAGGCCTAAAGAAGATGCTGATCTGAGTTGGCAGAGTGCAAGCAGTGATGAGCAGTGCACACATGGATGCACTCATACTGACATCACTCACACACACGCACAGCTACTTGTATATGATTTATGAGGACTCTCTATAGACGAAATGTATTTTATATTTATTATATGGCCTTAACCTGTCCCTAAACCCAACCCTCACAGGAAACCAGTGGCAAACTTTGAATATCAATAGAATATGACCATTAAATGTGATTTTTAAATGGTTTGAATTACAAAGACATAGGGAATGTCCTTGTAAACTAGCTTAATAGAGTACAACTAGGTCATACCCATGTCATTATACAATTTTGTATACCATATAAACCATTTTTCCTTGTAAACCACATAAACAAGTACACACACACACACGCACACACATACAGTCAGGTCTCTCCATCCAGCCTCTATTGGCTGCAGCAGAGAAAGAGCGAGCGAGTGAATCTGGGAGGGGCCGTGCGTTGAAAAGAGAGAGAGAGAGAGAGAGAGAGAGGGAGGCTGAGAGAAAGACCAGCAGCAGCGCACTAAATGAGGGAGGGGTGCATGAAGAGCACACAGCAAGAGGCAGATTTAATACAGGGAGAGGGGAATCCAGACTGGATGGGCCCAGCGGTGCCTTGATGGAGCATGGGTCAGGTTTTAGGGTTCTCCCACTGCAGTGAGTCCTACCTTTATTCCTCACGCCTCTTTATATGTGGCTGTCGTGTTGATGCTTTGTGTCTGATGCTTGATCTGTGTTGTGTGTTGCTCAAGCTCTCATTCATTCACTTGTCTGTTTTGCTGATGTTGCAGTGTGTACTCGCTCTGAGCTCGTAAATGCTGCATCTGCATGACACTTGTGCTAATGCATTTTGTATGATATAATGTTGCTGTTAGTAATTATTTGGTGTAACAGTTGTTTTTGTCTAATTTGTACTACTGTGTGTGAGTGTAAACATTGAATACTGCTGATTACAGCCAATTTTATAAAGGTTACAACAAATGTAATACAGTACATACGTATTAATAGATTGAAAGATCGATTGCTTTCCATGGGTGTTTTTGAAGGATGTTCTTGAATTTGTTCTGCATACTTAACCATTTAAATCAGGGGTAATTTTAGTGAAACAAATACAATATTTGATTAATTTCAGTTAAAAGATAAAAGGGACTAATCACAAAATACAAAAGAATTAAAGTAAATTTACAGATACTACATGGGATACTAAAAGGTTCTTTATCAGCATTACTGGTTTCATAAAGAAAACCTTAACACCCATGGATCATTTTATACATGTATACATGTTCACTGATCTAGTTCTTGGAGGAATAAAAAATACTTCTTTTGTGGCATCTCTAGAAAAATGTCTTTGGATGCTTAATTATTTTTAACAAAAAGTATATGCAACATACCAATGGATGTAAATAAATAAAATCAGCACTAAATGCATTTTTTTCTATAGCCTACACATCAAATGCTAATCTCATGTTTAAATAAAATGCTAACAAAGCAAGGACATTTCTCACTCTTAACAAAGTCTTTTGCTTTGTGTCAGTCATCCCAATGTGAAATGGAGGCTCTGAGTTGTATTATCTCAGGTCTCTTTTATGAACCTCCATAATATTCAAATAGACATGAGCTGGCTGAGCCAGTGTACAGTTTATTCTTAACAGGTACTACTCATTGAAAGCAAAAGTCTGTCTGACTGACATGAAATAACTGTTTTTTTACATAGTATAGCAGATGTGGTATAGAACAGTTTCAAAATATGTATTTCTAATCAAATTCTATTGCCCTGTTGTCATATCTATATACTAAGCAGAAGCATATACTGTACAGCTTTGCTTGTGCTCTCTACAGTATATCTAGTTTACTTATTACTAGGGCCAGACAGAATCTGCAGCCATTTTATTGCTATTTCTGCTGAGAATTTTGTAAAAAGAAATCTGCGGATTTATGCAGAATTAATTTGGTTGATTATCATTACTAAAAATTGTACATATGACATAAAAGTAATAGCTTTTAAATTTTTGTTTAATGTTTACAATGCAAATCCATCCAAATTCACTTACGTATTTGTTAAACAAAGCAAGTCTCTCATATAATATATCTACTAAAAGACAGAAAATATTACTTCACAAACTGTATTGTAAATAAATCAAATGAACGTTTTCATATTAGTCAATAATATGACTGAAATTAGTTTAAAAAGTGAAAAAAAGTATAAATTTACACACATTTACACAAGCAAATAAATAGACGTAATGATGGGCAAAAAAATCTGCGGAAATCTGCAGACTTCTCGTGTGTAGATTTCGTGTGGGCCTACTTATTCATTTTTAAGGGGTGGTCTACAGAGTACTTTTAAAGCTTGGATGTGTTTATAAGTTGCAAAGCAATGCTTGTTCATACTTCACTTGTAGAAAATCATGCTATTTATTTTTCATATATCTTACTTTGATTAAATACAGCTACTCAGCTAACATGAAAACTCTGCTACAGTAAATGTCATATTTCCTAGTTCTTCTGAAAGGCCCGCCCTCAAGCGGCTCTGATTGGTCAGCTAACATAATGTGCTGTGATTTGTGGATTGGCTCCATGTCACGCCCCTACAAGCATGCGCTTTTGCACAGTGTAAACACTGTCAGTCAGTCAGAGTAGCTGTTAGCAGTCTTTCACATATTTTCAGAATAAGCATGTGTAAGTAATATAAAACGCTCACATATCTTTTACGAGTTTGTTATGTGAGATGTAGAACGCTGGTGAAGATTGTGGCTGTTTACACTGATTTGACGGATAAATATGAATTTGTAGCTAAATTGTTAGCAGTGCCAAACAGCATTTCCCGTTGTTTACATCCTTGTTTACGTCCTCGCTACAACATACCGTTAATGCTAGAAACTGTGCATTTACTGTAGTTGATAAATTTTAACAAATAAAAATACTTACAGGTCGTGGCTCACAATCCACAGCTTTGTCGGTTGGAGGAGTTTTTAGCCGAATTCAGCACTGAACTTGGAGAGATTCTGAAAGTTTTCCTTTGTCAAATGCTAGAGCTAAATATTTTTATAATTCTCTGGAACATAATTAAAATTTAATTATAAGCACTTCTCTCTTTGTGTCGTGTCCTTTGGAAGCCCAAATACAGAAAGAGAACAAGCTCTGTGGAAATAGCAGCGTTTGGACGTTATTTTAGCTTTCTCTGCTATAGCGTTACAGCACCTCTGGCCACGCACCCTTGTGATCTCACTATCCGGATGTATTTTTTTGTAGTCCCTAAGTTCGTTCGCTGTAGGCTTTTTTTTTCTTTTTTCTGTAAAATCCAATGTCTCTCTTTGAATTCAACTTTGAGCGTCTTACATTCCGAAATGTTGTTTAGGTTCACACAGCTACATTACACATCAACTAAAGTTAAAAATATGATATCGTAGTGGACCACCCCTTTAAGCACATTTACAGTACATCACTGGGCCAAATGTTTCTGAGCATGTGTTTTCTAGAATGTTTTCTAACATGGATCAGGCTTTATACAAGCCAGGGAAGGTCTCATTTTGTACTTTTTTGTCCTAAGCTGTTCACACATCAATATTTCTTACATATGTCATTTGATAATACCTTACAATCCTTAATAATATAGCCAACAGTACATTGTCAAAATTATCGATTTTTATTTTATGCCTAAAATAATTTAAAATATTAAATAAAGATCATGCCCAATTAAGACATTTTATGAATGTTCTACTGTAAATAAATCAAAATCTAATTCTTAATCAGTAGTATGCATTTTTGCAATATAATATTTCTTCCTCTGATTTTCAAATATTTATATCTCAGCCAAATAGGTTCCAGTCTTAACAAACCATAAACAATGGAAATATTATTTAGTCCACTTCCAGATGATGTACTGTATAATCCTCAGTTTCCAAAAATTGACACGTATGACTGGTTTTGTGGTCAGATATCATAGTACAGTACCTTGACTAAAACCTTTTACTCTAAGACAATTAGTGATTCCTTTATATTGAGCCTCATAATAGCTTTTTGCTTTCAGAGGAATTCGGTACAGTGAACTCAACACCTGACTCCACTCCTCCCTGCTCAGATGGTAATATTTTCATATACAATATATTTAAAGTGATTCAAATATACCGGCCCTGATATCCACATTTATTATAGCCCAGTCATAAACACACACCCTGTTCACTCAGGTGGAAATGAGGAGTCCGACTTCCCTGAGCTGCAGACGGCCCGAGAATGGTCAGACGAGGATGACGAAGGCCTGGAAGATGACGATGCATGTCTCAGCAGCTCATCCGTATGGGGGACGCCACGTCAGAACTCATTTGAGCTCACCTTCTCCTACATTGCCTTCTCGGAGAGCGACGGCTCATCACGGAGAGACTCAGGGCGCCGCAGGACTGGGCAGAGGAGCGGCCGCGGGTCACTGCACCGCACGGATACTCTGGAGACACAGCCACCTCCAGACTCACCCGCCGTCGAGTGGGACCCTCATGCCTTCTTGACTCTGGATGGAGAGGGAGACGTGGAGGAGGAGAGCCAGACGTGGACTGTAGAGACACAGAGTCTGGAGAAGCTTCAGGATAAAGACACAGGGACTTGGGACACAGCGGAGAAGATCTCAGGCATCCAGAGTTACAACTTCACATGCAGTCATCAAGAAGAGCAAATAACAGGTGCTCTTTAAATTACAGCCATATTTGCATGTGTGCAGGATAGAATATTTGTTGTCAAATAGACAATGACTTGTTTTCAATTATAGATTTCTGATGGGAAGAGTTTAATTGAGACATGGTTTATTCAAAACACTTAGCAATGTAGCTAACTTAGCTATTATATACAGTATATGATAACGATACAAAAAATGATCATTGTAGTGTTTCTTACCAATAACTTTGTCCCAAAGGAGAGATTTTTAATCAGGTTTACATCAGGACTCTGTGCTGGCCTGTTTATCTAAAAGACAACAGTGTTTGGGACTAAAAATGCATAAGTCTGAAAGGATTTAAAGTTTTTGAAAATGCTGTCATTGTTTTGTAAGTGTAAACATACATATGGTGGAGCATGTGCTAGCGTTTGCTAATGCTCCTTCAGCAAAGAATGTGGATTTACTTCACATTACAACCAAAAGTGGAGAAAAAAAAATCTTCACTTCCCTACAGGCTGTTTACCAACAAGGATACCAAATGATGGCATACGCAATACAGCATTTTAGCCATTTTTGTACATGTGTACACTCGGAACGATTTGAAAATGATAATTTTTTGAAAATCAAAGAAAAAACAAGAGAAAAATTGGGGTTTTTGGCTACATTGGGTGTAAAAGTAGTGAATGCATGCACATTTTGATGCTTTTTTTTTTTTTGCAATAACAACAGGCAGTTACAGCAAACAGAAATACAAACGGATTGAAGTATAATACAAGCAATACAAATATTACTTTCTTTGCAACAAGAGAAATGTTATAATTTTAAAGAAACACAATAAAGGTAAAGCAAAAGAAAGATGATGAGAAAGAAAAAGAAACAAAAAAATAAATAAAAGGGGGCACATGAAAAAATAAAACAAGTTAATGCAGAATATTAAATAAAGCACATGAATATTAAATAAAGCACAGAATATTAAATAAAGCATAGGTTTTAATTGCTTTCTTGTTATGAGATTCCGTGATAGTTTTAAGTACAGTTCCAATTGTCATTTAAAGAAAATAAATTTGCTCACATTGAGTATATTTGCATTTGTGAATAAAAAACTTTCCAATAAATAAAATGAGGTCAATACAAAAAGTTGAAATAAGGAAATGTTTTTCTTTAACATAAAACCCCAAAACAACATGTCTATAGCTTAAAGAAAAATCACCACAAACCTTTTGGACCATTAGAGAATTCACATCAGACCAGAAAGATTTAACAAAGAGACATTCCCAAAACAAGTGAGCAACAGACTCAGAAGTCTCAGAGAAAGAGCAAGGATGACACAATATGCTACTCATTAGATTTTGCTACAGTATAAATTTTAATGTGGAGTAGTGTGATATGAAACTGTAATATCACCCTAACCTACCTAATCCCTAAACCTAACTCCAGAACCATTCAAATACAGTGTTGGTAGCATAATCTGATAGTTAGGATAAAATGGATAAAATGTCAGGACACCGGGAAGGAACCACATGTTCCTATAGGAGCTTCCAATAATCATTTGCATTCACTCTGTCATGAAGTTTCATAAGAGGCCAAACCGTTGCTGCAGAAAACACCACCAAACCATCACAACTAATTTTGAACAGTGCCTTTTTCTAAAAACTGTATTTCATGACGTTTTTTAGACTCATATGTATACAGTGCTCAACATAAATTAATATATACATAAATGAACATTTTTGATCAATTTCCCAAATAGAGGCAATATATTTTGGTGCATTTAAACATTTATATCCATTAAAATAAGAGGTTGGTCACCGAACATTTAAATTAAATAAGTTACTGGAATTTTTTACAAACTATATAATTTCAACAAAATGTGATATTTTTTATATTTTCTTAGATTTTTTTCTGTTTATTAAAATTGCATTAAATAACATACAATTTGGGGCCTAGCGGTGGCACAGTGGGTAGCACAATCACCTCACATCAAGAAGGTCGCTGGTTCGAGCCTCGGCTGGGTCAGTTGGCATTTCTGTGTGGAGTTTGCATGTTCTTTCTCTGTTGTGTGGATTTCCTCTGGGTGCTCCGGTTTCCCCCACAAGTCCAAAGACATGCGCTATAGGTGAATTGGGTAAGCTAAATTGACCCTAGTGTATGTGTGTGAATGAGTGTGTATGGATGTTTCCCAGTGATGGGTTGCAGCTGGAAGGGCATCTGCTGCATAAAACATATGCAGGACAAGTTGGTGGTTTATTCCGTTGTGGCGACCCCAGATTAATAAAGGGATTAAGGCGAAAAGAAAATGAATGAATGGATGGATGGATGGATGGATGAAACCAATTAAAACAATTTTGGCAACTTAAATAAACTTGAATTCAAATAACTGAATTTGCCTTTTCAACTGAGTAAATAAATACATTTGAAATACATAAATACATTTAAATACAGCCGACAAGAACATTAATTAATGAACGAATTTACAATTTGGGTGTACTAATTTCTGCAATGTGATCTTATTTTATTCATTAATTTTCCTTCGGCTTAGTCGCTTATTTATCACAATCTTCTTTTAGCTCCTCAGTCCAGACTGAAACGTAGAGGGGACGGAGCTTTCTCGGAGGCGGGTTCTCGGTTATGGAACACCTTGCCCCTTGAGATTAGAATGGCTCCATCTCTATTTATGTTTAAATCACTCCTAAAAACTTACATATTTAGCATGACTTTTTAAATATTATTTTAATAGTCATTTTAATGTACAGCACTTTGGTAAATCTTGTGACTGTTTTTAAATGTGCTCTATAAAAAGTGAACTTAGGTTGCCACAGCGGAATGAACCGCTGTGATCTTATTCATTTATTCGTGCATTCATTTTCTTGTCGGCTTAGTCCCTTTATTAATCCGGGGTCGCCACAGCAGAATGAACCGCCAACTTATCCAGCATTTGTTCTACGCAGCGGATGCCCTTCCAGCTGCAACCCATCACTGGGAAGCATCCGTACATTCTCATTCACACTCATACACTACAGACAATTTAGCTTACCCAATTCACCTGTACCGCATGTCTTTTGTTCTTGTGCGGGAAACCGGAGCACCCGGAGGAAACCTACCCAGCCGAGGCTCCAACCAGCAACCTTCTTGCTGTGAGGCGACAGCACTACCTATTGCACCACCATGTTGCCCTATGATCTTATTTATTTATTTATTTATTTATTTAGCTTAGTTGGTTGGTTAGTTAGTTAGTTAGTTAATTAGTTTGTTGTTGATGGTAGATTTGTTTCAGTTTGGGCTTTGCCACTGGCTAATCTAATGTATAAAATGTTATTGTAAAGTATCCTATAGAAACTATATGTGAGATGGTGTACTCAGTCATGCTGTAACTTAACTGAAATATGCTTAAAATGCTCTTTTCTGTGTCATTTTTTAAATCTAATATTTTATGTTATGTGTAAATAATTATTTAAAAAATGGCTTGAATAAATCTTTTGAATAAATCATTCAAATAATATTTGTTGAATAATTGCGGATTATCTTGGCAGTACCGCAGCTTCCTGCATCACACCCTGCTGTTGCCACGGAAACCACAGCCACTCTGCAGAGGGCGGACGCAACGCATACAATGCCTCCTTCCATTGGTCCAAACACTCAGGAAGAGCAGACCTGCAAGCAGTGGTTTTCGACTCTCAGCCTATCAGAGGGACCAACCATTCACATTCAGATAGCAGGTTAGACTGCGCTTCTTATCTCAAGAGCAATACTCTGATTCTCCATGACTGCTTGAGTGAGATATTTTTCTAGGTTCTGACAGCACTTCATTACTCAATATGTCAATATGTAAAGCAGATCCTGGGGATATGGTTTCTGTTGTTCACGGGCAGCACAGGCTTCCCACATGCTAACACAAATACTGGCGTTTTATTGGAGAGTACAGTTTCCATCGCCATGGTAATGCACTCCAGGGGCTGTTTCTATAATGGGCTGAGTGGATTTCTGGCCAGTGCGTCTTCATTATTCCTCACAGAGCCGTGAAAGCAGAGTCATGCTGTCTGCATGTGCTGTACGCCCCTCATCCATTATGGATGGCATGCGTTTCCATCATGGATGTATAAGGGTGGTGGCAAAATGCTGCTGTAGTGCACTGCTGAATATTAATTATAAAGATCTGCCAAAACGTACATTAGAGACATTCATTTTACCAGTGCATAGATTCTTAAAGCAGGGCCTATTATGAACACTGGTCAAGCAACAAACACAAGTAAAACTCTGCAATCACAACAATGGCTGGAAAGATTATATACTGTGTCTAACAAGGCTTTGACATCAGCAACTCTCGATAACAGTGTTTTTAGTGTCTTGAAGCAGCTGGGTTTATATTGAATGAGCAGTTTCTGTTTATGATATGCATTTAGAACGGGCTAACATTTGAAAACCAAACATCCTAGGACTCAACAACTGAGATGTATATAAATTTCAAGGCTTCTCTTAAAAATAATAAGATGACGTATAAGAGGCATCGTTGTGGAACAAAAAAAATATATTTCTCAGCTTTTATTTACATTAGAACAAAACTTTAAATCAGAATTTGCCAGATATATGAAAAATTACAGGCTTGGCTGTATATTTCTGGCTTTAAAAAATAAAATAAAAAAAAGCTGTGGTTGCCAGATCTTTACAGTTAAATTTACAGTAGAAATCATAAAAGTATTTATAGTAAAATATTTTTATGGATTACACCAATGTTTTGAATTACTCTACACAGTAATCATCTACACATTGTACCTTTGTTAAAACCCATCAAAAACCAGGTGGTGATGAGACAGTTATATGATGAGCCAATGCTACACATACAGTACAGTATAGATGGCCCACAGTGTCATTTACACACAATCACCTAACAACATAATGGTAATACATGACACTAAAGCAATGCAACAACTATTTTTCATCAATTTATATACATAGACATACGTAACGTAACATTCTAATGTACTGTAACTACAAAGAAACGGTTCCTTTTAACAAAAAATAAATAAATAAAAATACACTTTTCTGGGAAATTTTGTGCCCAAAATTACAGTTTTGTTTTATAAATAATATCCTTTTTAAATTAGCCGTAACCTCAGAACATCTGTAGAATATGTGCCGAAAGACATTTATGACTGTGGTATGCATTTGGCATTTGTAGCATTTCCAGCCTACACAACAAGCTACAACTACTGAGCACATGGTATGATTATAAACACATTTATATGAATAAACATTTAATGTAATGACATAATGACATTTTATTTTAAAATCTGCAGTGTAATACTGTTGACAGTCAATTAATCCAGATAATCCATCCATGGTGTAATCTCTGCCATTTTTTTTTTGTAGGCCTTAAAAGCAAATTCTGTGAAAGATATATATATAAGATATATATCTTTAAGATATATATATATATATAATGTATGTACATAAGATACATATATATATAT
>CAIGQQ010004325.1:3940084-3959895 GCA_903798035.1 Danio albolineatus | reverse complement strand
ATATATATATATATATATATATATATATATATATATATATATATATAATTTTAATATAATAATATAGATAATTTGTAAACCTGGACCACAAAAACCTTGGTATATTTGTTGAGATACCCAACATAAAAATTATATATATAGAATGTTTCCTGAGGTCACGAGTCAAAAATACCTAGTTGATTTGATGCATTTGCAGTGGAGTCTATTTAAGCCTTTCTAAAACGATGAGTCTCACACAAACACACACACAAACACATGCGCGTTTACTGACACCATGCAGCCATGGTAATTATAATGGTTAAGAATTACATGGTGATTTTACTGTCTACTGTTACAAACATGCTCTGTTTTAAAAACATTTAAAACTTATAAAATGAATTATTGAGGTGCAGCTGATCACAGAGAGTTGTAACATATGTTTAAGTCCCAGTTCCTTTGCAAAAAATGTTCTGTGGACATGTGTATACATGTTATTATGGAGACATGGCACCTGTCAATCAACTCAGTGGGGCGGGAAAACCTCACTCCTACGTCACATTGCCATGGGCCTCAAAATCACTGGGATTTGGATCCTATTTTAACATCAGTAAAAAAGAGACTTGTGTTTCTATCACTCCAATATAACAATAACACACTATAATTGCACACAGTTTTGTCCAAACAGCTCACCAAAGTTGATTTTCATCATAGGTGCTCTTTAAAGCAATCTTTTAGTGAATTATGATAATCAATGCTGATATTTGAAAGTACCAAAATAAAAATACCCATAACCCAAATCTTTTTGATACCTCTGCTATCATTCATAGACACAGCCATTACTGCTGATTGGCAAGCGCATTTTGGGACGCTGTGTTCAGAGAAGTTGCTTTAGGGCATCTAGTCTGAAAAGCATGCTTAAGATTATTAAAATGTTGTTGTTATTTAAAAAACTGCAGATTGAATGTTCGTTTGAGAACTAAAATAGCATGACTGAAAAAAGTCTGTGTTAGGACTTTTGGTTTTAATAGTGTATGTTATCAATTTATACTGTATATCATGCTATTATCTTGACTGAACTTACACCAGGCAGATGTATGTGCTGTAGATATTTGTGAGTGAGTGTATTTGTATCCTCAGTCTAAGTATCTCTGTCTTCTTTAATGGGGCGGGTACAATTGTGCAGTTTTATTTTTGGGTTGTTGGGCCAGGGGGGCTGCTGACAGAGCAGACCCAGCCAAAAACAGCTTGAGGGGTTTTCACAGAAGATCAGGGACACATAGACACAGGCGAGAGAGGAATCGGCCCATGAAGACTCCAAAATGAGCAGTAAAGGTGAGGGTAAGACAAAGATACTGAGTCGAAAAGAATACTGTGCTGTCATTCCAGTCAGACTTATACTTTTTATTGTATTGTGACTAAGATATATGAGTGGTATTGCTTAAGACAACGCATGTGTATGAATGTGTATGTGTATTCATTCAAATGTATAACATCATAGTACAACTATACAGTAGGTGTTTATGCATGTACAATATGTACTTGGTGAGCATAATGGTGGTAATTTATTTATGACGTGTTAATTTATCTACTGTAATTACAACATGTCTGTCTGAAATAAAATATTTGTACATGACTGCTGAACTAAAACTAAATCAACAGAAGTCCCACATAGCAGTGCTTCTTTAACACCTCTCTTGTACAACTCTGTGGCATCTTCCTTCAACTAAAAGCAATATTTCATAACCATTTATTTATTTATTTAGCAAGCAGCTGTGTATTAAGTGGGATAATGTAGTCAGGCAGTCATTATCTCAAGATGAAACCCTTCAGGATTATACTAAACACTTTGTCTGGGTTGTGATTCAGCTGTTACTCAATAAAACAAATAATACTTTTATTGCTAACTTTACTGATCAAAAGTGAACACTAAACACATATCTGTTCTTTATTTCCATTAAATCTGAAAGTGCAGAACTTCTTTGGTTAACTAGTTTTGAATATGATTAGCTTTGCGTTTGTTTACATGCAGATAGCACTATTGCTAAAGCTGAGCAAGTTTGCTAAAGCTACCTACGTCAAATAAGTCAGCCTAGGCCACCTGCCATGACAATAGACAGTTGTGTCTAAAGCTAGAGGGCTCTTACATATTACGTTCAGGTTATAAATAGTCCATCCACCTGCTGCTAGGTCCACCATTCAGTGCCGACATGAATGGCATTAGCGCTGAGGTAATTCTGAATGGATTAGCCACAGTATTAGCCTGTGAGCTATCGCCCTGCTTATACTAGCACCTTTAGACAAGACACAGAGTTTTCCCTGTGAATGAAACCCTTTAAGAACACTAAGAAGTGCTTTTGACTGAGACGTCTTTACTGAGAGTAAAGTTATGTACAGTTCTTGAAGCCCAGAGATGATTGATAGGCAATGGGATGCAGGTTGAGTGCTGTCAGCAGGTGCTTTAAGAGACCACTTTAAATTCTTAGTTTCTCCTCCTTCCTACACTGAATAAAAATAGCCAAGGTCAGCCCAAAAGACGCCTTGCAGTTTGTCTCGCTGTCAACAATAACTTAAACCCACCCACTCATTTAGCCTCAACGGCTTAGCTATTTCTTGTATGATTCAGATTGCGATCAAAGTTTTGATTCAGATTTATATGCTGCATGCCCTCTTTATATAAAGACAGTTGAAGCATTACAGAATTTTTGGTTGTAATGAAAATTATATTGGTTTTAATGAAAACGGTATTGGTCCTGTAGCTACTCGTATTTTTGGTCTTCTATTATGTTAAGACCAAACAAATCTTAACCAAAACACATTTTAAGCCATAAAAATGTACAGGATTTAATGGTTAAAATGTGATGGTGCGTAATATTTTTAAAGCTGTTAGTGTAATCCTTTACAATCTGCTATGGTTCTTATGATTATTTTTACATCACTGTATTGATATTGTTCACTGTAACGTTCTGCTTCGGTGTTTGTTTCATAATGTTTTTAATGGTTATAAGGAAATTATATTGGTTTTAATGGAAACTGTACTTGTCCTGCTGTCTCGACTGGTATTTATTGCCTTCTATTGGTGGCATTTTAAAACCAATAAATACTAATGGAATATGTCACAAAACACATGTTTTAATGGTTAAAATGTGATATGTGCAATGTTTTTAAGGTAATTAGGTAACTATAGAACAATGGTCCATTTATGTTAGTCAATGCATTTACCATCAAGTATGAATAATCTTGTAAAGCATTAATTAATCATAGTTCAACATTAACTAATGGATTTTTTAAAATCCAAAATTGTGCTTGTTAACATTAATTAGTTAATTATCATTAACTAACGTCAAAAAAAGATGAACAAATACCATTATAAATACGAATTGTTTGTTCGTCTTAGTAAATACATTAACTAACATAACTAATGTACCATTATTTTAAAGTGTTCCTAGTAATTTTTTTTTATTTTTTATTTGTAATACATTACAGTCTTGATCCTTTAATTATTTACTGTATACTGTATTGATATTCTTCATTGCAACATTGTGCTTGGGTTTTGTTATAACATAGCTCTAAACAAAGATTTGGGAGGAGCTTATTAATCTTGACAATCCTTGCGCAGGAATATAGCCTATAAACAGCAGCTTACCTTACTACTGTGCCACCTCATCTCCTGTCTTATACTAACTCCATCTAATCCACAGTTGAACTACATCTATGCTTCTGCTTTATACGTTTACAATAAAACAATTTGTTCCACAGGCTTTTAATGAATGCAAATGTCTGGTTCAGGACGTAAAAAAAAATCACATTCATATTCTCCATTGGGGAATTCATTTTTATTAAACCATTAAAGACAGACCTATTAGTCATTAGTCTGCATTATTATTTTAATACATTTTTATGAAGCATGTTCAGTTGCTGAAAAATCTGTTACCCATATTTATACAAGCTAATCATACAATAAATACAACTTTAACACATTGGATGATATATAATTCTCTCAAACTATATAAATATGGTTATATATGGGTCATACCTTAGAAATCTGAAGGATTTAATTTAAAGATTTAATGATAATGAATTGGAATTGTGCAGTGTTATCCTTAAATACAATCTTTATAAGGTATCAAACGCTTCAAATGATTTCAATAGTAGACTATTGTACAACATTTGACATGAAAAACTCCATCATTTGCTCTTACCTTTACACACAAACCTTCTGTTGAATATGGAAGAAAGTATTTTTTTAAATATTGGAAACCAGTAAACATTAACTTACTATTTCTTTTTCCTATGGATGTCAATGGTTGCTGGTTTCTAAAATTCTTTAAAATATGAAACTCGAGCACTCCGTACACAGGAAAGGATACCCTTTTTGTTTGTGCTTTGCTAAATTGATCATTAAGATGGATTAAAATTTCAATTTCTTTGGTCAGACCCTGAGATCATTATTTTAGCGAGCTGTCTATTGGTAATGAAAGTATTTTGATTTCTGTCATCAATTGTTCATTTTTTAAACATTTTCAGAGCCTATTTGTATTTTCAGTGCAGTTATTTTATATCTAATTCTATAATTTCATGTTAAACACTATTTTAAGACATTGTTCACAGCTAAAGAATGTTGAATAAAAATTTGGTGAAATTTCTTTATTTATTAATTTATTTTTTATTGATAAATTAAGAGCAGTTAAAAAAGATCGGTCAATTTTGACCGGGAACACAAAAGTAAGGGGTGGGATGTGACTTCAACACAAGGGTTAAAACCCCCTTTTTGTCTTTGGCCCATATATCTAGACAGAATAAGATATTATATTGTGTCTACTGTACACAATCAACATCTTTAAGTCAGTAGTTTGTATTTATCCATAATTTTTACGATTATTTTATGCCTTTTTGAGTGATTTCCTCATACTACTGGCTTCAAATTAATGTTTGTATTGTAATGTCCGTTTTATTCACCTGTAGCTGTTTGTTTTGGTACATGATTTCTAAAAGGTCCAGGCAAAAATTTATGAGTAATTAGAACTGTTTCAGAAATAGCATCCTTTGGTTTTTGTTTACCAGTGCTATTCTTAACCCCTGCCCTAAATAGTACAGTAGGTTGTTATGGATTTAAGCATTAAACCTTACCTTAACATCTGATTGGTTAATCTGAATTTTATTGCACCAGGGCAAACAAGGATGTTGATCTAAGAACATTGATCTAATTCCTGCTTTGGTAAATCATACTAAGCTTCTCACCCATTGAATTAGAGGAGCATTAGAATCCATCACCTTGTGTTAATGCACATGTTGAAGTATCAAATAAGAAATGAGTATAGAAAAAAAATGCAGAAAAATAATAGTTTTTTAAGCGTGAATGCAAAAAAAGTGGTAAAACTATTTTGATGGTCCATTTGAGTATTAGTAGACTGTCTGCTTGACATCTGTTGATACTGACATTCAACAGACATTTAACTGACTATAAGAAACTTTGCAATTACATGTCAACTTACACTAGCCCTACCACTAACCCTAACCCCAACCTAACAGTCTACATATAAGCTAACGAACATTAGTGGCAATGTAACTTAAATTCAACAAACGGACCATCAAAATAAAGTGTGACCAAAAAGGTTAATGCAAATAATGGGAGATGGAAAAGCCTTTTTCCCAATAAACTCCCACATAGCAAAAATTACACTCATGTGACTCCACTAGGCTTGCCTTGTTTACTGTTCGTTGCTAGGTTACCAATACTAAAGTCAGCCACTCTCAAAACTTGATTCACATTTAGGTTTTTTATTTATTTTTTTGCCAACTTTGAAAAGATTTACGTTAAGATGGAAGCCTGGCTATTGACATACCCCGCACCATTAGTGATACAGTATGGCAAATGTACGATGGCCGAGAAAGGTTAACGCGCTGCAATTTAAGAAAGCACATGCAATAACAGAAAACACCAGCAAATTAAGATACGATTTTCATCAATTTGACAGCACACCTGTTACACATTCTCACAACACAGACAACGGAAGAAACGCGCTGCATATTGGTCAAAACACAAACAACAAAAGAAATGCGCAGCAAGTTATTGAAAACACAACGGAAGAAAATGCGCAGCAAGTTATTCAAAACACAACGAAAGAAAACGCGCAGCAAGCTGGTGAAAACACAACAGAAATGTTTCAAGAGGACCCAAAAACATGACGGACACAGCTGATACGGACCCGCCGTGACTTGTTCAGTGAAGTGATTGGTGGTCTTTGAAAGGTGGTCTTTAATATCCTGATTACACGATTCCGTTGTCTTTTGTAAATTATCAGTCTAATTAATGATCAACTGAAATGTTGCGTTATTAAATAAATTAACTACATCCGTATCTTAGCAGCGGTGTCCGTCATGTTTTTGGGTCCTCTTGAAACATTTCTGTTGTGTTTTCACCAGCTTGCTGCGCGTTTTCTTTCGTTGTGTTTTCAATAACTTGCTGCGCATTTCTTTTGTTGTTTGTGTTTTGACCAATACGCAGCGCGTTTCTTCCGTTGTCTGTGTTGTGAGAATTTGTAACAGGTGTGCTGTCAAATTGATGAAAATCGTATCTTAATTTGCTGGTGTTTTCTGTTATTGCATGTGCTTTCTTAAATTGCAGCGCGTTAACCTTTCTCGGCCACCGTACAAATGCATTTTCTGTTTATTCTATATAATGTATAGCATGGTGGGGCACGGTGGCTCAGTGGTTAGCACTGTCTCCTCACTGCAAGAAAGTCACTTTTTCGAGTCCTGGCTGGGCTAGTTGGCATTTCTGTGTGGAGTTTGCATGTTCTCCCTATGTTTGCGTGGGTTTCCTCCAGGTGCTCCGGTTTTCCCCGCAGTCCAAAGACATGCGCTATATGTGAAATTGATGAACTAAATTGGCTGTATTGTGTGATTTCAAAAGTGTATGGGTGTTTCCCAGTACTGCGTTGTGGCTGGAAGGGCATCCGCTGCATAAAACATAGTTTTAGCTGGAATAGTTTGGTGGTTCATTCCGCTGTAAGTCAAAGGAAAATGAATGAATGAATATAAAAGCACTTACTTATTATATACTAGTTTTACATATATAGTAGACTCAGAACTTATTGATTGGATTAGTTCTCATGTATCAGGTACTATTCTTACTCATTAAATGCTTGTTCTTATTTTTAAGATAGTGATTAATTATTCTGATTAATAATTCATACCAGGTTTTATTTATTACACACTGATATTTATAAGTTAAATATGATATATATTAATTAGAAGCAAGTACTGTACATATTTAGTCATACTTATCAAAATAATACTAACATTTTAAATTTTTTAAATATATAAATTTGAAGTAAATATTATTAGCCCTCTTGTGAAGTTTAATATATATATATATATATACTTTAATATAAAAGTGAATCAAATAAATTAAATTGGCCGTAGTGGATGAGTGTGAATGAGTATATATCGGTTTTTCCCAGTACTGGGTTACGGCTGGAAGGGCATTTTCTGCATAAAACATGTCCTGAAATAGTTGCCGGTTCTTCTTTCCTTCTTGACTAAGCCAAAGGAAAATGAATGAATAAAGACTTTTTTCCAGAAAATAAATAACAAGAAATACTGTGAAAATGTCCTGTGTGTGAACATCACTTTGAAATATTTCAAAATAATTCAATTTGAAATAATTCAAATTATATATATCATTTATTGAACAATAGATTTAATTTGTTGATGAAATATTAAAACAGCCATAGATGTGTATTGTGTGACTTGTTGAGGAGAATCATGCTGCTGTATCTGTAGTGATGCTGCAGGAGTTCATTGGAGTATTTTGGGAGCAGTGGAGGAGTAAAATGTCACAGACTTTAGATTTTTGAGCAAGCTCGCTGTAACCATCCAAAACGCTTAAGTACTGAAACACCATTTCAGTCTAGTTCAATATGCTTTTTTCCTCCACCACAGCATTCAAGCTTCTGTTTCCACCAGGTATTTAACATGAGTTTTCAATGACACCTGCAGGTGGTCACGTGGACAAGCACAAAACATTTTAGACCCAATTTACACCTGTATTTATGGAGCCAGATCAGTCTCAAAAATAACATTTCCAAAATAAGATTCATGCACAGCACAACTGTTTACAAAACCCAATTAGTCAATTTCACACGTAAAATTCACAAGTAAAAATTAACTGAATTTGCACATTTTTTAATCGAATTTTAAATTCATAAATTGGATTTGTGTATTTTTGAATTGTATTTTCAATCAATGAACTGGATTTGTGTATTTATGAATCGTGTTTTAAATTTATGAACTGGATTTGTATATTTTTGAATCGTGTTTTGAATTTACAAACTGGATTTGTGTATGTTTGAATTGTGTTTTTAATTTACAATTTGGATTTGTGTATTTACGAATCGTGTTTTGAATTTGCAAACTGAATTTGTGTCTTTTTGAATTGTGTTTTTAATTTACAAATTGAAATAGCACATTTATGAATCGTGTTTTGAATTTACGAATTGGATTTGTGTATTTTTGAATCATATTCTAAATTATTGAATTGGATTTGTGTGTTTTTGAATCATATTCTAAATTATTGAATTGGATTTGTGTGTTTTTAAATCATATTCTAAATTATTGAATTGGATTTGTGTGTGTTTGAATAATCTTTTGAATTTACGAAATGGATTTTGTAAATGTTAATTTACAAAAATGTATTATGTTTTAGACTAATCTAGCTCCATAGTAGTCATAAACTTGACAAAATGTTAGATTTTTAAGAGTTTAGATAATTTTCCTATTTTAAGCTTGACTGTTCTGTAGTTACATCATACAGTTGACATCAAAATTATTACCCCATCTGTGGAATTTGTATTCTTTTTAAAATTTTCATCTTTTTCAAATTATATTATATAGCAGAGCAAGGATTTTTTTTTCACAGTATTTCCTATAATATTTGTTTTCATCTGGAGAATGTCTAATTTCATTTGATTTGACTGGAATGGAGCAGTTTTTAAATATATTTTAAAATAATTTTAAGGTCAATATCATTACCCCCCTTAAGAACAAACCACTGTTGCCTAATTATCTTGCCTAAATACCCAATTAACATAAGTCAAGCTTAGAATAGGATAATTATCAAAACTCAAATTTTGAGAAAGATGCTAATGGTCTAATCAAATTCAATGATTTATGCTAAGCTAAGCTAAGCTAAGCTAAAAGTGCTTAGACCCAGAAATCGGATTTCAACATGGTAAAGCACAACTGTTTAGCTCTAGGTAACCCAAACAAGCCAATTTCCTAAAAAGTGGAGTGTTCTTTTAACACCACACTGTAAAAATATCTGTTACAGTATATTATGCAGTTTCTGTATTTTGAGATTCACAAGTGTTTTTCATTCATTTACGGTTATGAATTGTGTTTTGTGAGCTTGATCGCTGCTTTGTGGACTTTTGTTGTTGAAAATTAAACTATACAGTTGAACAAAGTGACTTTTATTGACATTTTAATAGTTTGAAATAATATAGTCTATAAAAAATAATACAGAGAGAAATAAGTGTTAAAATAAAACATGTACCGGTAGTTTATTACAAGGTTTTGTAGCATAATGTACAACACCAACCAAAACAATATATCACTTTACATTATTAAAAATGTTCATTAAACTGCACTTTTTCTTTTCTTTTTTCTTTTTTTTTTTATGGTTAAACGTTGTTGGAAGAAAGATCAAGGCCCCATAATGCAATTTAAATGCATAAATAAATGTAAATAATGAAAACTGCTAATGTCTGGATATTTTTACAGTGCAGATGTAAACGAGACCTTGGAACCCATCTGTGTTTTGTTAAATCCAAAGACTTTTCTTTGTGTTCCTCCCTGCAGTAATGGACTTGGTCTACTGGAAGGACATGGAGCGGACGGGTATGGTGTTGACGGGGCTGGTGGTGGCGCTGCTGTCTCTGTTCCAGCTGAGCATCATCACTGTGGTGTCCACGCTCTCGCTGGCCATCCTGTGCTTCACCATTTCGGTCAGAATCTACTATAAACTGCTGCACGTGCTCCAGCTGGGAGACGGAGTTCATCCCTTTCAGTGAGTGTCTGATCTCTGCTTCAGTCTCCTTCAGTTTTTAGCTTGCAAATTTCACACATTTCATCAAAACGTATAGAAAACTTTCCCCTTTTGGACATTCAGTTACACAGCAGTGGTATTTTAGGGGTCTTAAAGTTTTTGAAACTGATACCAAGATCATTATGGTTTAAATTAATTTAGTATTTTTAAATTAGTTGTTATTATTATACTTAAATAAGTTAAAGTAACATACACTGTTTTTACATAATTATGTTTTCTGTTTGTTCATACTACTTATGTGAAATGAATTTTTTTTTTAGCGTGGTTAGCGACAACGTAATTGCTTTATGTTAAAATCAACTTAAATTTGTAAAAACTAACGAGCTAACTTTGTTCATTCATGGTGTCCTGACACAAATCGATTGTGTGGAACCCAACATTTTTTACATTGTTCAACAAAAAAGTTTGGATAGTATGGAAAATGCAAAAAAAAAAAAGAAAGCAGTGATTTCCAAATTTACTTTACTTTGTGTTTCGTTGCAAACAAATACAGTATAACCACAAAATATTCCATGTTCATTAAGTGTAACTTCATTTTATTTTTAAATATACATCATTTCCTGTCATATGGACCTGCAACACATTCCAAAAAATGTTTGGACAGGAGAGTTTAGGGCAAGTAATCAAGTAAATTGGTTAAATTTGGTGATTTGAACAACCCAGGCTCATTCTGAGAACGTAGTCCTGAGTACGTTTCTGGAGGCCACGGAATACGTCCCATCAGGTACGTCTTTTTGCACTTTTTGTTTTCGCAAATCCACGAGAGGCCGCTGCGGATGCTTTTTGAGATCTCAAATGTCTCTCGCTAGTGGTGTTCACGCCTGCTGGTCTCGCGTAAACCCACCAGAGGCCACTGTCGGCTGACTGTTTGGCTGGCTGACCCAATGACTGACTGACCATCCAATCGACTGACCCACCCTCCCCCTTCCCTGAACCCAACCAAAATTGTATTGATTGACCTACCCACACACTTCCCTAACCCATACTACAACTTTCAAAAAAAGCAATCCAGAATAAAACAAAAGCCCTCGTCTCATTTTTACCACATTTTCAGACTTTACCACATTATCACCCTGTTATTTACTGGTTTATTTCATTATTTGGATTCTGTTTTTGTCTTACCCGCTTTCTGAAAGCACTCCTCACCGGACTCGATCCCCGTCGTCGTGGTCAACTCCTCTCTGCGTCTCAAGTCCGCCGACAAACACGGCAAGCTAACGGGACAAACTGGTTGCAGCGGAAAAGTCGTCCACACGAGGCGAGCGGTCGGCTGGTAAGCGCGAAAAGAAACGCCGTCACACCGCCCCATAGCGTTCGTTTAAAAAAATGAAACGCAGCCATACGTACCTCTGACCACGTAACGTGCGGTCTCCAGAAACGTTCGTGGGGCTACGTTTTCACAATGAGCCTGGGTTGGATTTGAAACAGGTGATTGTAATTGTGATTTGGTACAAAAGCAGCATCCAAGAAAGGTCTAGTCCTTTAGGAGTAAAGATGGGCAGATGATCAGCAGTGGCCAACAAATGCATGCAAATTATTGAAATGTTTAAAAACAATGTTCCTCAAAGAAAGATATGAACACATTTGGATATTTCATCTTTAATAGTGCATAACATCATTAAAAGATTCAAGAATCTGGAGGAATTTTAATGCGTAAAGGACAAGGGCACAAGCCTAAGAACAACCATTATCTCCGATCCCTCAGGCAGCACTGCATCAAGAATCCTCATTCATCTATAAGTGATATCCACAAATGCCAGTTTAATCTGTACTGTGCCAAAAGGAAGCCCTATGTTAACAGTGTCCAGAAGCACTGTCACCTTTATTGGGCTCGGAGGCATCTGGAATGGACCATCACACAGTGGAAACGGACACCATGTGCTCCAAACCAAAGAAAAGAAGGGTCACAAGGGTCACTTTGGAGCACAATATGCTGCCTTCTTTTCCAGGGATGCCCATGCATATTTCAATAAGACAATGCAAAACCACATTCTGCATACATTACAAAGTCCTGGCTGCAGAGAAAGAGGATACAGGTGCTTGACTGCCCTACCTGTAGTCCCGACCTAATGTGTGGTGCATTTGAAGCCCAAAATGTGACAACAAAGACCCTGTACTGTTGCCCACCTTAAGGCCTTGTTTACACTAATGCGTTTTAGTTTTAAAACGGTGTTTTACCATGAAAACGATCTGCGTCCACACTAGCGTTTCACCCAGCGTTTCTGAACATATCTCAGTCCACACTACTCCAGCGAAAACGTATATCATGTGACCATTCGCATACTCTGGGCATGCGCGTTAAAGTATAAACAGGAAGCATGTGTCTCGCTCGCCATTCTAAATAGGGCTTCCGTCGCTTGAAACGCGTGCGATTAGCGAGTGCTCGAACAATAGCTTGCCTCTTGCGAATATATGCAGCTGTTGTAGTAAAAAAGGCAGAGTTTAACTGCACAATGGCGCCTACAACAACGCTCCCATTTCTGTGTCCATGTTGTTGTTTACAGTTAAGGCTGGTCTGCCGTCTTCCGGTGGCGTTATAGTCATGTGATAGGGGCTTGCAGAATAAGGGAAGGATACGCAATGACCCAAAATCCCCAATCTAGTAGCGAATCTCTGCAGCCATGCCTCCGTTTTCACATGTGTCCGTTTTACCCCATCCACACTGAGACGGAGCAGCAGCGTTTTAGAATGAAAATGGCCTCTCCAGCGTTTCCAAAATGCTCCGTTTTCGGTGCTCGAAAACTCCGGCGTAGTGTGGACGGATGGCGTAACCGTAGCAAAACTTATGCGTTTTAAAACGAAAACGCATTAGTGTAAACGGGGCCTTGTTTGCTTGTAAGACTTGTTTGCAGGAAGAATGGGACAAAACTACACCTAAAGCACTTCATCACTTTGTGTCTTCAGTCCTCAAACATCTTTTACGTGTTGTGAAAAAGAATGGCAACATTACAAAGTAATAAATGACTTACTTTTTTTGAAATGTGTTGCAAGAACCAAAATTGGAATATGTGTTTATTTTTAAAAATAAAAAAATACAAATCATGAGTAACACATTAAATAATGTTTGTTGTATTATCTGCAATGACATACAAGTCAAATTAAATTTAGAAATCACTTCTTTCTTTTTTTATTTGCATTTTCCATACTGTCCCAACTTTTTCTGATTTGGGGTTATAAATTAAGTATTTTCTTTGTATTTTATGTTTATTTTGTTTATGTGTGTAAACCTCTGTCTATGGTGTGCTGCAGGTCATATCTAGACCTGGACATCAGTTTAAGTGGGGAAGAGGCTCAGCACTGTCTACAGAGGGCCATTGTGTTGTCCTGCTCCGCTCTAGAAACCCTGAGGAACCTCATCTTTGTAGGAAACCTGTTCAGCTCACTCAAGGTGAGGCCTGGAGAAATAAACATATCTTAAAACATCTCCATCTCCTATCTGTAGCTCTGCCCTCTTTTGAAAAGAGAGCACAATCTTATTTCAATTTAAAGTGACAGTCAACAAAGCGGCACAATTAGGATGAAATCCTAAAAGGGGCAGCTTCAATGAGTTATAAAACATTATTTGTGGGACATTTTGACCTGAAACTTGACCCTTCTCACTCTTGGGACATCAGAGACTTATTTTACATCTTGTAAAAAGGGGAAATGGTTCCCGTTTAAAGGGTTAGTTCCTCCAAAACTGCAAATTCTGTCATCATTTACTCACCCTGAACTTGTTCTGAACCTGTTTGACTTTCTTTTACATTGAACAGAAAATAGGACAATGTGAAGACTGACACTGACACTAACCACTGACATCAATAGTATTTGTTTTTCTCTCTATGAATGTCAGTAGTTGCAGAACAACAGAACAATGACAACAACAGTTTTGATCAAGTCTAGTGTGAGTAAACAATGTCAGGTGATAATGTGTATGGGGGAACTATCCCTTTAATGAAAAAGAGTCATCCCTCTCTTAGTAGTAGAATTGAATGTTTTTTTTCTTTGAACATCTCTGTCAGAGCGTAACACGCAATCACAGTTTTATTCTTTGCAGTGGCTGTCATAAACAATTCTCTTCTTTTACATTATCTTGTCCACTTCTATTTGTTTAATTTTCATTTTAGTTGTTTGTGTCCTCTCATGTTCAGATTGTTGTTTTAGTTTTTCATTCTTCATCCTCCCGAGACCCACCAAAAACATTTTGTAGGTGTTTCAAGAGTTCACACTTAGCTGATGATTGATAATAAAGCTTGTTTGGCATGCTGTCCCAGGAGAGAGCCCTGAGCTTATGAAATCCTCGAGCCCTGGGCTCCCTCCTGTTTGCAGGGCGAGAGGAGAGTTTGAGCTCAGGTAGATCTCGATGACGAGATTCTTCAAGACGAAGATGTTGAGATAAGAAAACTTTGGTTATTTATAGAGAGTTAGGAATCATCTGATTGGATAATCGATCATGAGCTGACACTAGAACAGCTGAGAACAATCATAAGCATGTGATCCTCTCGAAATTTGTTTATAAATAAACTTCACTTCGTAGTAAGATCACCTGGTTTAAAGGAATTATATTGACCTGTGGAGTCTCGTTAACAAAAGGAAACCAATCTGTAAACTAATACTAATCATAAAATTGAGTTTTTGATATATGTACAGTAGACAATTTACAAAATATGTTTATGGAACATTATTTTTTAAACCAAAAAAATATATATATATTGACTAATACACTGTATTATTTTGTCTATTGACAAAAATATCCCAAAATAAGCCAAATATAATGCAAAATAAGCCAAATATTATTATTATTATTAGTTCTTCAATCCAAGGATGTGTTCATTACAACTGTGTAAAAGAAAACTCGTCTGCAAATACAAAATCTTCTCTACAGAGGACAGAAATGGTTTGTCATTATTTCAGGCCTCTCAGCTGTGCATTTTAATAATGCCGCTCACAGCTGTCACTGCAATTATGCTTAAAAGTTAGCACATGAAATACTTCTGACAGTTGTTTTAGGCTGTATTTTCAGGCTTGTGTGGTCTGTTTGAGACTTGAAATGGCATGTCTTCTAGACATTATGACACAGAATTACATAATCCATTAATCTACATTATGAGAGAATATTCTGAATTTCAAATTGCTATTTTGTTTTATCCTAACTGTTATAGCTTTGCACTGTTTTGCCACGGCAAATGTGACAGGATACACGTTAATATCCACTGTTGTATGGACATTGTTATGTTAATGTATAAAATAAACCTGATTTAAGTCCACAAACCGGGTCTGAGGCGTCTTCTTTCATAATTGTATTGACGATATGCGGCTGTGGTGTTTTTTAATTTTTTTACAATCTTTATTACAAATATGCCCTGTTTTAAAAATGTTAAGCTCGTAAAACTCATTCCTGATCACATTTGATGATGATTGATGATCCTAGCGAGCTGAACACATCTTTGAATCCCAGTTGCTTTGCGCACGTCCTGTCTTGTGGATATGATTATATGCTTTACTACGGAGACATGTTAATACGCATCTGTCAATCAATTCGGTGGGCCGGGAAACCACACTCTTACATCAAGTTGCGGTCGGCCTCAAAATGGAAAGAATTTGCATCCTAATTTAATGTCAGGAAATTTATTGTGAGAAAGAGAAACTTATTGCATTTATATCACTCCAATATGACTGTGGACACACTATACCTACTCACAGTTCTGTCCAAACAGTTTGCAAAAAAGGATTTTCATCATAGGTGCTCTTTAAAGTTGACCCTTTGAAACGGACTGAAAAATTGAGCCCAGCACTGCTGAAACTCTGAACAGTCCTCCAGTTTCGGGGTGTCACAGAGTCACACTATGACCTGTGTGGAATGTGACATGGGACACATGTGGTCTTATGTAGCATGAGACGGGAGGATAAAGAGGGTCTTGTCCTGAGTGCAGTTTCCAGTTTCAGACTTGCGAGACTAGAAACTCCACACTGAGAGATATAACGGGAAAGGTTTTCTCTGCGGGCCAGGGGCGCAGTGTTAGATAACAATCTCTCAATCATCACATCCCGCTGTGGATGTTGAGCTTTGACAGAATGCTGAAGTGGCTCGTGGAATCAGATTTGTGCACTCTGTTGTTTACACAAACACTGGAATCAAGTAATGAAATGTTTGTTGTTTTCCACAGTTCTGGTTGCTGATGTATGTGGTCACATTCCTGGGGAACCTCTGCAATGGCCTTACCTTGATCATCATCGGTAGGAAGCGCATGTTCACTTTTAGGGGGTGTTCACATGACTCTTTTTATCTAAAAATGATAAATATTTCATGCGTTTTTCACTGCACTGTAAATCCTAATAAGTTGAGACTACTCAAATGATTTGAGGAAAGTGATTGCCCCAGTTGTGGGAATGGGAATTCGATTGGAACTCAATTGGGAAACTAATGGGAAATCGACAACTCAATTAATTGAGTTGACCAAACGTGGTCTCTTCATTGAATTACCTTAAATGTTTAATTACAGATCATTTAAATGTTTAAGTACAGCTAACTTAAAATGGCTAATAGACTAAACTTCCATATTTTTCATGTTGGTGTTTTGTAATGCCAACAGAAATGGCAGAAATGCCAACTGACCCAGCCAGGACTCGAACCGGCAACCTTCTTGCTCTGAGGTGACATCGCTATCCACTGCACCACCGTATCACCCCTGCGTGTATATCAATTAAGAAAAATGTATATGAGCATTTTATTATCTACTTACTAATTTAACTTTTCTCTTTCGTCAATTCAGACACTGCCTGTGTCCTGCTGCGCTTCAGCAAAATTCAGCATCACAAGCAAAATGACCACCTTCATATAACATATATTGACCAATCAGCACAGTTGTCAAGGCAGAATTTCAAGCACAACTAATCATTTTAACCAGAGACATGGTGAATAATTTAAAGAAATTACATGAATTCAGAGAACTTCAAATATTAATTAAAAGTTTTTTGCTGCCTAATGAGTAAGGTAGGGCGCCACGGTGGCCTAGTGGGTAGCATGATCGCCTGGATGCAAGAAGGTCACTGGTTCAAGCCTCAGCTGGGTCAGTTGGCATATGAAGAGTTCAGAAGCAAAAACCTGTGCCATCTGACATTTTCTTGTGAAATGAGCATTTGTCAGCCTCCTGTGTTTATGTTCAATTATTTCACCTTAAAAGCAATGACAAGGACTTATTTTTGTCCAATAAAAGTCAAATTATTAAACATACACACAGAAGCATAAGACAAAACGCTCAATTTAGACAAAAATGTCAATCACACTTAGAATATTACATATTCAGTTTATATGCATGAGTAATTGACGTGACAACCAAAACAACAATCGTGTGATACAGGGCTGTATGTGTGCAGCTGCGTAGTTTTTATTTATTGATTGATTGATTTATTTTTTTATGAAGTGACATCACCACCTACTGGCATGACATTCCGAATGCAGTTATTTTAGTCAGGTCTTTTGAACAGGTTAAGTTTGACATTGTCATACGCAACGTTTCACTAAGTAATGTTTCTGTGTAAACATATCCTCATTTGTAAGTCAACATTTATTTGTCCAAAAAGATATGGACACTTAGTTATGAATATTCCACTAACTTTGATCACCAAAAAGTGGTCTGATAGGGTTTTTTTGTGGCCTACATAAACATAACTTTATTTATTTAATTTACTGATACAAATTTTTTATTTTTGCAGGTGTGATTGCCGTCTTCTCTGTCCCTTTGTTTTACACACGTCACCAGGTAACATATCTTTATACTATATTGTATACACAACCCCAAAACAGAAATAGTTAGAACAGTAATGAAAACTTAAATAAAAAGGAAAGAAGTGATTTCTAATTTTACTTTGACTTGTACAGTATTTCAATGCAGGCAATACAGCAAGACATTATTTAATGTGTTCCTCATGGTTTTTATTTTTTAAATAAACACACATTCCAATTTTGGTTCTTGCAACACATTTTTAAAAAGTTGGAACAAGAAAGCATTTGTTACTTTGTAATGTTGCCATTCCTTTTCACAACACTTAAAAGACATTTAGGGACCATACCTGCCCACACTCCCGTTTTTCCCGGAAGTCTCCCGTATTTCACTTCCATCTCCCGCCACCCTCCCAGTTTGTTTTTTGTCCCGGAAAACTCCTGTAATTTGTACGTCCCAATGCAGTTTCAAAAAAAGCACTTTTGTTCATATTTGTCAAGCTGCCAGATTTTGAATGAAGTTCATTACCTCTCACTATTGATGCAATATTCAAATCTTGTAACATATTTTACCTCAATCTGGCAACATATGTTACAACTCAGGTGCGCTGTTGATTTCTGTGGAGGAGGTAGATGCGGGACTTGAATGGTGGCAGTAGAAACAAGCAGCTGTGTCAGTAGTAGCACACATAATGGAAGGAAAAGAGTCAGGGTGTGCTTCAGCAAAAAAATATATACATGTAAATTTAACAGCAACTGGACGGAAAAATTCTAGTTTTTGTCTAGAAGCCACCTTGACTACGCCCACGCTTTCTGCAAGGTGTGTCGTATTGATTTTAATGACGGACACGGTGGGAAAAACGACATTACTCAGCATGTGAAATCACAACGGCACTAAAATATGTTAACATTATTAATAATGTTCACTTCCTTAGAGAGTTTATTGTTATTGTTGTTTATTGTGTCACTTTACAAGACATTGTGTCACCAGGAGCCATGGATATTCCTTTGTGCTCATTTGTATGTTCTTTGTTACTTGTATTTTTATTTTTAATCTGAAAAAATTTATATAGGGTAACTTAAGTTGGGCAACAGTATGGGGTCTTAGTTGTTGCATTTTGCACTTTAAAATGTGTCACACATTGTCTATTGGAAACAGGTCGGGACTGCTAGTTTTTGGACTTGTTGCTGGTAACAGTCCAAACAGTTTTTTTTTGGTCCGGGGCACACGGCGTCCATTTCTCCAAAAAAAAAAAAAAAAAGAAAAACCTGAAGTACTGACACTAGCACTTCTGGACACTTTTAACATAGGGCTTTATTTTGGTGCAGTACAGTTTTAACTGGCATTTGTGAATGTAACTAAGTATTGTAATCCTTGACAAATGTTTGACAAAGTAGTCCTAAGCCCATGTGGTGATAACGTTTATAGATGAATGACAATTCTTGGTGCAGTGCCGCCCGAGGGATCGGAGATCACGGTTATTCAGCTTAGGCTTGCCCCCTTGTCCTTTACATACTAAAATTCCTCCTGATTCTTGAACCTTTTAATGATGTTATGCACTGTTGAAGGGGAAATATCTAAATGCGTTCCTATCTTTCTTTGAGGAACATTGTTTTTAAACATTTCAGTAATTTTCTTACGTATTTGTTGGCAAACTGGCAATCCTCGGCCCATCTTTGCTCTTAAAGAATTTGAATTTTCTTGGATGCTGCTTTTGTAGCTAATTATATTTACAATCACCTGTTGACATCACCTGATTCAAATCACTCCACTATTTAACCAATTTAGCTGATTACTAGCCCTAAATTACTCCTGTGTTGCAGGTCTTAATGACAGGAAAGGAAGTTGACTAGACAAAACATGAAATATTTTGTGTTCATATTGTCCACAGAGAAATACAAGTCAAAGAATACTTGCAAATCACTACTTTTTTATTTATTTATTTATTTATTTTATTATTTATTTATTTATTTATTTATTTATTTATTTATTTATTTATTTATTTATTTATTTATTTATTT
>CAIGQQ010004325.1:3927758-3940074 GCA_903798035.1 Danio albolineatus | reverse complement strand
TTTATTTATTTATTTATTTATTTATTTATTTATTTATTTATTTATTTTTATTTTTTTGCATTTTCCATATTGTCCCAACTTTTTCTGATTTGGGGTTGTAAAATATATGTATCACCTTTGGAATTCACACCAGTTAAAACTGAATAGTTGATATTTCAATGACAAATCTCCACATATAAGTCAAAAATGACAATTTACCTTTAGTTTACTTTTAGTTTTTGAGAAAAACATGAACTAGTATGAACTAATATGTAATGAATAAGTACTTGTCTACTCATTTGATATAATAAGTAGTATCTAATGAAAAAGTGCTAGTATTAATGGACTATTATTAAAAATATTATGGACTAGTATTAAAAATACTTGTATCTTCAAAATAAGTAATAGCATGAAAATGGATGCTTAAACATTTTATAGGGTAATGTTAAAACAGCTTGCCATACAAAACGAAAGCTTTGGCTTAATGTGTTTGTATTACAATATCTTCATATCTATCAATTATGTCTTTATTTTTTGTCATTTGAATCACATTTTATATGCAGATATATGTAGTATATTGTTCAGTTACAAATGTATTTCATCTACTATCGCTCTCCTCATTTACAGGATAAAGTGGACAGTTGCATTGTAGCAGTTCAAGCTCAAATCGACAACATAAAGGACTTGTGAGTACAGCGCCATCTAGTGCTAGAACTGCTGCATTTCTTCCTTTCATATCCACTAACTCGTGATATTTCTGATCGTAATAGTTTATCAACCAGTTCTGATCACAATAAACCAATAGACAGCACAAGTAATATTGCGATTTCTTTTTATTAATATTATTTATTTGTCACACAGCTTTTATCGCCTGACCCAGGGTGGCGGACCCCCTCCAGATCCCACCCCTGGTGGAGCTAAACCCAAAGCCCATTGAGACACAAAACACAGAAGAGGAGGAGCCGTACGCTGTCACTCAAAAATGTCTTAATTAGCAGTCTGTGCTCAGAGTCCCATCCCTGCGGCAGTGGGGGAGGGGCTAATGACACACAGCCTTATATAGGAGGAAATACGTAATTAATGGAGGACAATCTTCTTCAATGGCTTTGGAATTTGAATAAGCGAAAGACATGTTTTCATTTACACACTTCGGTGTCAGTATGAGTGTATGAATGAAACACAGACCAAGATACTCAATAGTGGCCCCTGTATGGCAAGCTGTTTTAACATTTCATCTGTTAAAAAAAATAAATGAATAATAGCATCGGCTTTCATGTTACTAGTAATTGTTTCTATACTCCTACTTCTATAGCACATTTTAAAAAGATACTAGTATTTATTTTTCAGAAACTAGTACTATTTCTTTATGTCTATTATGTTGGTACTAATATCTTCATAACTGATACTAGTAATTATTCAATAGATATTTGTAAAATAAATAAGTACTACTTTATTATTATAAGGTATAAGTACCGAATGAATAAGTACTAACTGATAATAAGAACTAGTATCTAATGAATAAATAGCCCCTGTATGGCAAGCTGTCTTAACATTTCATCAATAAAACCTAATGGTATCTATTGTCATGCTAATTTTACTTATTGTTTATACTATATTATATGTTTATACTATAATCCTATCTTAGTACTAGTACTTATTTATTAGCCAGTAGTGCTTATTTATTGGAGATTAGTACATTTCTAAAAGATACTAGTACTTATTCTCCTAGCAGTCAAAGGCAAAAACAATAGAAGAGTCACCATTTAAATAAATAGTAATCAGTAAATTATTAGATAGTACTATTTATTTATGCACTAATAGCTAATGAATAAATACATGCGTTTAATAAATAATTGCATCTAATAAATAAATACTAGCATCTAAAAAGAAACATTAGAAGCTAATAATTAATTATACTATTACTTAATCCTTTGATATGTACGATGATCAGCTGCTAAATTCAAATCTGCTTTCCTGCTATGTCTTGTTCTCAGCATGCCGCTTGTCATAAATCACAATTTCTCTGGGTTTCCAAACAAATAACCCTAAATTTAAATTTCAAACATTTATATACACATAAGCACTAGCAAAACATAACATTTACTGTTTATAAATACACGTAAATGTCAATGGGATGGCAATAATAATCCATTTTAAAGCATAGTGTGCTTAATTCACGTCAGACACTCTTTATATTTTTAGAACGTTTCCTCTATACTTCTTGCAGTTAAACACTCACTCTCATGTATTACAGGAGAAGTTGATGAATTAACATGTTGTAAATCCAGCAGCTCCCATCCCTCCTCTGCAGTGCAGACTAACACAACACCCATCACAGATCAAGTAATATGATCATTATTAAGCTCTTTAAATGACAAAACACAAGTTTTTAAACATATTGAAGAATCTGAATATCCGACATTTCACAATATAATTAGGACCTTCAACAATATTTGCTGAAAAAAAGAAAAATCTAAGAAAAAAATAATATATCGATATATATCGTTGGGGCTGTGGTGTTTCATGTGAGAAACTTGATGTGTCGTCATGGAAACTTAAGCGGCGCATTCCAAAGAATAGTCACATTTGCACACTCGTGGGAGTGTTTAAAACGTAAGTGTGAGTGGATTCATAAAAAAATAGGTATTAATAGCATGAACAGATGCTAGTGAGATTTAAAGATGAAATGTTAAAATGGCTTGCCATAGTCCCTTGAGAGTTATCTGAACACACATGGATGACTTCAGTGAAGTAACAGCAGTGAAAATGTGAATCAGAACTTTTTTGAATCCATATTGACTGTAGTTCGCCAGCAGGACCAGTTTTTTGGATGGGGTTTTTACTTCTGACAGTCTCAGAATATCTCATTGTGTTTGTGTGCGTGTGTGTATGTGTGGACGGATTACGCCTGTTAATGAACCTAAGAGCTATTAAAGCCACAATGTTATTTTCTTTTGCAACGATTTGTCTCCTTGGTGTTATTTCTTTTGTGAAGCAAAAAAAAAAGTGAATCACCCAAAGATTTTGTCAAAGCCATCACTGATGCAGTACATGTGTGACTGCTGACCTTTCGAGCACTGAAGATTCACATGGCGTATCATTGAGGTCAGCTGAGCTTGTGACCTTATGTGGCAGAACAAATTCATCAGTCAAATGTCATCAGAAACATAACAACCCAAAAATAGTAGGTGAAGTTTTGAAAGTGTGGGTTAATGTTTAGGTTTATTTCTTCTGTTGAACACAAATGAAGAAATTTTGAACAATGTCGGAAACCACTTCCCAAATATGAAGAAGGAAATTAAAAACAATTTGAGCGTGACTTAATGATGAGATTTTTTTTTTACCTTTTTTTTATACTGTTGCCCAACTTAAGACTTGTTAGCTAGAAGAATGGGACAAAAATGACACCTGAAACTTTCCCCAGACTCTTGAGCATAAGTTTTAATTTGATCTGATGAACTTTCCCTAGACTCTACTGCTTTAAAGTACTATATTTAAAATATTATAAAGGAACAGTAATAGCAATTTATTAATAATGATAATAATAATCTACAATAATAGTACATGAACGTGCTTGATGTTTGAGGAATTCTAATACATCATTGACAATCATTTTATTATCCAATCAGCATTAGACCAAACCCCTATAAATACCAAATTTATTTTATCGGACGGCGCCGAGAATGGCCGCCGCGGTACAGAGCTCCTCAGCTGTTGCAATGTTTTTGTTTGTTTTTCATGTTTTGTGTTCATCCAACGTGATCAGTTATACTAGGGATGAGCTGCTGAACATTCTGCAGTGCACACCAATTGATCACCAGCCGTTTTTTGACTTCTCCGGCGTTTTGCAGAGCGTTGTTCTCGGCGCGGCAGCTCAACGCTACAAGACGCGCCGGAGGGGGAAGCGAGCAGGCGCGCTCGTCAAAAACAGACTACGCGGTTTCAGAATGCCGCTTCCTAGCATTCATCTCGCGAATCTCCGCTCTCTTCCTAACAAAATGGAGGAATTACTTCTGCTCACACGCATAAATAAAGACTTTAACAACTCTGCTGCGCTGTGTTTCACGGAAACGTGGCTAAATGAAGCCACTCCGGACAGCGCATTACAACTGCCAGACTTCCAGCTGTACAGAGCAGATCGCGACACGGAGGCAACTGGGAAAACGCGCGGTGGTGGGACATGCTTTTACATCAACAGAAGGTGGTGTACGGATGTAACTGTGTTAAAGAAGATGTGCTGTCCTGACGTGGAAGTGCTTTTCATTAACTGCAAGCCGTTCTACTCGCCGCGGGAGTTTTCCTCGTTTATCCTGACCAGTGTTTACATCCCACCGCACGCGACCATGAGTACTGCTCTTTCACTGCTGGCTGATCTAATCACAGAGACAGAACAGAAACACCCAGACTCTGTTTTTATCATTCTTGGGGACTTTAGCCAAGCAAAACTCACACATGAGCTGCCTTAATTCAGACAGCACATTACATGTCCTACCAGAGACAATAACATTCTGGACCATTGCTACACAACAATAAAAGATGCATATCGCTCCGTGGCCAGAGCAGCTCTAGGACTCTCCGATCACTGCCTGGTTCATCTTATACCAACTTACAGGCAAAAACTTAAAACTACTAAGCCAGTATTAAGAACTGTTAAGAGATGGACCAACGACACAGAGCAGGTCTTACAAGCCTGTTTTGAATGCACTGACTGGAGTGTATTTGAAGCTGCAGCCACCGACCTGGACGAGCTCACAGAGACCGTAACATCCTACATTAGTTTCTGTGAGGAGTTATGCATCCCTACCAGGACCTACTTATCATTTAACAATGATAAACCATGGTTCACACCAAAACTTAGACAGCTTCGTCAGGTCAAAGAGGATGCCTACAGGAGTGGGGACAGGATTCTCTACAACAAGACCAGGAACACTTTAACAAAGGAGATTGGTGTGGCTAAAAAGAACTATGCCAAAAAAGCTGGAAAACCAGTTTTCTGCTAATTACCCTGCATCAGTGTGGACTGGCTTGAGAACCATCACGAATTACAAATCATCTCCCCCCAGTATCGATGGCAGTAAACTTCTCGCTAACGACCTGAATATGTTCTACTGCAGATTTGACACCTTCGACCAGACACCCTCTACACAGCCATCAACACCTCTATCCCCCTCCAGCCACAACCGCCCTGACCATCTTTATACACAGCCATTAACACCTACAGACATCTCCCTCTCCCCCCCTGATCTTCAGATCAGTGAGGATAATGTGCGTCAGGTCTTCAGTAAACAGAAGAGAAGGAAAGCGCCAGGCCCAGACGGTGTCTCACCAGCCTGTCTGAGAACCTGTGCTGACCAGCTGGCTCCCATTTTCTCGCAGATCTTCAACAGATCATTGGAACAGCGCATAGTTCCATCCTGCTTCAAACGCTCCACCATCATCCCAATCCAGAAGAAACAAAAGATCACTGGACTCAACGACTACAGACCTGTTGCCTTAACATCTGTGGTCATGAAGTCATTTGAAAGACTGGTTCTAGCATATCTGAAGGACATCACCGGACCTTTGCTGGACCCCCTGCAGTTTGCCTACAGAGCAAACCGGTCTGTGGATGATGCAGTCAACATGGGGCTGCATTATACCCTACAACACCTGAACAAACCAGGGAACTACACAAGGATTCTGTTTGTGGACTTTAGTTCTGCCTTCAACACCATCGTCCCATCACTGCTCAAGCACAAACTGACCCAGCTCTCTGTTCCTAGCTCTGTCTGTCAGTGGATCACCAGCTTTCTGACAGATAGACAACAGCTAGTCAGAATGGGCAAAATCACGTCTGACAGCCGCACCATCAGTACTGGTGCCCCCCAAGGATGTGTTCTCTCCCCACTGCTCTTCTCCCTGTACACCAACAACTGCACCGCAAAAGATCCCTGCGTCAAGCTCCTGAAGTTTGCAGACGACACTACTGTTATCGGCCTCATCTGGAACGGTGACGAGTCTGCATACAGACAGGAGGTGGAGCGGCTAGCTTTATGGTGCAAACACAACAATCTGGAGCTGAACACGCTCAAAACGGTGGAGATGATAGTGGACTTCAGGAGAAACCCCCCTGCACTCCCCCCGCTCACCATCATGGACAGCACTGTGGCTGCAGTGGAGTCATTCAGGTTCCTGGGCACCACCATCTCTCAGGATCTGAAGTGGGACACTCACATAGACTCTATTGTGAAGAAAGCCCAGCAGAGACTGTACTTCCTCCGTCAGCTGAGGAAGTTCAACCTGCCACAGGAGCTGCTCGTGCAGTTCTACTCAGCTGTCATCCAGTCCATCCTCTGCACTTCAATCACCGTCTAGTTCCCCTCAACAGCCAAATCTGACCTCCGTAGACTACAGCGAATAGTCCGGACTGCTGAACGAATCACTGGCACTACCCTTCCTACACTTCAAGAACTGTACTCTTCCACAGTGAGTAAAAGGGCTCGCAAAATCACCCTGGACGCCTCGCACCCAGCACACTTCCTGTTTGAATTGTTACCGTCTGGTCGGCGCTACAGAGCACCGAGCACAAAAACTGCCAGACACAGGAAAAGTTTCTTTCCTCAGGCCATCTACCTCATGAACAGTTAATATTTCTCCTATTGTGCAATAATCGTGCAATACTCTCTGATACGCACTTGTACACAGCACCTTATAATAATACACATTGCATTTCTTCTCCTTACGCATTTGTACACAGCACCTTATAACAGCATACAATGCAATACTTCTTACGCATCTGTACACAGCACCTTATAAAAACATACAATGCAATACTTACGCTTTTGCACACAGCACCTTATAACCTGTATACTTATAACAATCTGCACATACATTTCAACATCCAGATCGTTGGACTGACTGCATCTGTTTAATGTCTATCGTCTTCTTTTTTTATATAGATATATATTTATTTTGTGTTGTCACTTGTCACTTTATGTACACTGGAAGCTTCTGTAGCCAAAGCAAATTCCTTGTGTGTGTGAAGCACACTTGGCAATAAAACTGATTCTGATTCTGATTCTGATCATTTTATTATCCAATCAGTGTTAGACCAAACCCCTATAAATACCAAAAGTTGTCCTACCTGTATTATCTCACGACTTTAGCATCCCTTCACCACCCCCACACCTCACTTTATAAACGTTATCTACCTGGGGGGCGTTCTGGAGCAGGGCCAGTGGTGTAAAGTAACTAATTACAAATACTCAAACTACTGTAATTGAGTAGTTTTTCTCAGGAATTGTAATTTACTGAGTAGCTTTAAAAATGTGTACTTTAATTTCCCTTGAGTACATGTTTAGTGCAGTATCGGTACTTTTACTCCACTACTTTCCTTCAACCTGTAGTTTCTACTTTATTTATTCTTGTTTATGGGCATTGGTAAAATCCGTCCTGTGATTCCTGTCCAATCAAATCGCACATAGAAGGTAAAATTGCATCATAATGATCTAACTAAAGACATGGGCAATTTATAATTGCAGCAAACTATTTGGAAGCATTAAAAGTGTACAAGAAGATGTCCAAAGTCTTTACACGCATTGACCCTGAGACTGTTTAGATGCATGTCACTGATGAGAAGATGACAGATTACTGTATGATGACCAAAGTGGCCTTAAACACCCAGCAGGCACAAGACGTCAACCAGTCGTACCCAACATCAGGCTGATGTCAATGTCTAACGTCCAGCCTAAAATAAACCAAATATCAACGTCTAATGATGTTACAGCTTGATGTTGTGTGGGCATTACCACTATGACATCTATCAGATGTAGGATTTTGGTCACCATACCTGACGAATAAATATCAGTGTTTGACGTCAATATGACGTTGGTTTAAGATGTTGGCTTGTCTTTGGATTTTAGTTACTTTCTAGCACAACCTAAAATCAACCAAATATCAAGGTCATTTCACATCATTATTGGACATCAACATAACGTTGTCCTTACACACTGGCTGGACATTTAACTTTGGTCACCTGAAATCACAACCTAAATCTAGCCTATTATTAATGTCTTATGGCGTTGTGTCCCTGCTGGGCAATAAGCTTGAGTTAATGATAAGTACATTTTATTTTTATCTGATGAACTTTCCATAGACTCGACTTCTTTGAAGATTATAAGGTAACAATAATAGTAATTCATTGATAACAATAATAATCATTTACAATAATAGTACAAGAATAATGATGTGTGAACATGTAAACTGAGCAGTACTTTATTATGAACTAATGATGAGTTAATGCATGTTCTAATCATGACCTAATTTAGCATGAGTCATTACTTGTTAGTACATACTTGTTTGTTAATTAATATAGTAATTTCCCCGTTAGGTCATGCTTAATTTACCCTTTATGAACTCATGATATTCATTAATTCATTCATTCATTCATTTTCTTTTCACCATACCTGACGAATAAATATCAATTCGACCAAAGAAAGGTACAGTAATCAAATGGGAACTACGGATTAAACTTTTCTTACACTAACCATAGTTATATGTTTGTAACAATTAGTAGGCCTAGTCCTAAATGTTGCAAACCAATACCGCAACAATAAATCCTTGTAAAATTTTCGCAATGAAAACAAAGGTGCTAGTTTTTTGTTTGTATGTTTGCTGCAATTTGTCGTATTTACCGACCTCAACATTATTTTTAAAATAAGTTAATGTTTAAAATCGTTGTTTCGTGTTTTGACAACCTCTTTGACACACTGGGGGGCAAAAAAGTGACAAAAAGAGTGTTATCAAACAGGCTTATATTTGCATTGATTGACAAGCAGAACATGTGTTTATCATAAAAAGGCTACGAGTTGCTAATTTAAATGGTCAGTTTGATTCAAATTCAGTATTCATAATTTAAACCAAACAAGCTATATAAAAGAATTACACAATTTACGTTGTCGCGTAAGGAGTTTGTTCAGATGAGATGATCACATCTGACTGCTGCACTTCGAACTTTACCCATATGTGCTGTCTTAAAGAGCACCTTTCCATGGGCCCCTGCCTTTCATCTGACCATAAAAATCAGCTTATCTCCTGATAATATTCTTTTAAGTAGAATTATAGACCAATTATACAGTAGATGTAAAGCCTTAGCTGGATAAATAATCAATTTCTCTGGCTCTATTCCAAAGATTACTCATCTTATGTAATATTTTAATAATGTTTTACTGAAACAATCGAGCTTTGTTTAAAAATGACAAAGACATAAACAAAAATAACTTCATGACTCTATAAGAAAAATCAAATATATAATAGGCCGATTGATATTTTATCGTTTTAAATGCATTTGTTGTTTGTTTATATTATATCAAGCACTTTCTAAATTAATGTGTTTTAATTGCTGACCACCAGATGGCAGACATGATCAGTATTTCTTCGTTGCAAATTAACGCAGTTAATGGCAATGAGATTTAAAATAAGTTTTGCTTCTTTATTAAGTTTTGCTTATTTAGTTTAACTAATGACATTAACAAATGACCATTACAGCGTAATGAAAATGTTACCTGTAATTTTTTTCTTCCTTGCTGTTTATTTTGCTTGCCACATGTAATATCCATAAAGAAAAAAATATAGGACACTCACTACAGACAAATAATATTTTTCTTATAATATTTTATAATATTTTTGAAGGAACGGTGTTAAAGTAGCCTAAAACAGGTGCTTTGTAACCTCAAGAAGCCTGTTTTCGCTCAAATACATATATATATATATATTTTATATGCATTAAGCAAAAGACAATGAAAAAGAATAATATGTGCGTCAAACAAAAAATAAATAAATTTAGGCTTTTTAAAATGTTTTTTAAATCTTTTATTAAATGTTTATGTTTGCTTATGCTTGCAATAAGCTACAAAACACACATAATCCAAAAAAAATAAGATTTAAATCAGTTTTAAAACTACAAGCGATCAAGAGCAGAAATCTTTTCACGTTATGAATATTAAATAAGCCATGTGAAGTGGGAGGAGCTAGTCAAATAAAGGCTGACTATAAAACCCGCCTCTCTCACTCCTCACCCATACGTTGTAGAGCGAGAGAACTTTCTAGTTTTTCGTGGAGACGTGCACGAGTATTTGGGATTTATTGACTTTTTAGACGCCTTGCAGCTAATCAAGCGCATTCACGCAGCGCTCGTAGGGGTCAGTCCACTATAAAGTACTGTTTTTAATGTGTTTTCTTCGGGTCACTCCATTAGGAGTGCGCGATCCACCTGCGGTCCGGTCATGGATTACAGTAACCTGATGGCGCCTCCGGTTCCCCCTCACAAGCCCCAGTCTCCGCCGGCCGCGCACTGCCAGGGCCGCCTGCTGAAGTGCGTGTTTCTCGGGGACGGGGCTGTGGGAAAAACCAGCCTGATTGTAAGCTACACAACCAATGGATATCCAACAAAATACGTCCCAACAGCCTTTGACGACTTCTCAGGTGAGTGTGTTGGTGTACTGCAGCGCATCAGCTGCAAACAAAAAACAAAATCTTACATTTGGGAATATCTTTTAGATGTTTTGGTAGACTAAAACTTATTTTGATGATTTCAGTAATTGAAGCCATTTCTTCACAGATGTTATAGCAGAGCAATGCATTTCATCACAAGAACATTTTGACCTCACTTTTGGACATGATTTGTACACTTTCAGCACAGTTTTCGTAGATGTTTTGGTTTGTTTATTATTTTAAAATAATTTCAAGTATTTCTGAATTAAAATAAATATTGTTTTTGTGTTTTCAAACTAAAATTAAAAGTTCTGCAAACTATTTTTGTTACTTAAACATAAGCTGAAATAAATACTATAAATACTTAAAAGATCTAACAATCTAAACAGTTGTAGACAAAAACTATGTAGACACTTAAAAGACAAGAACTGCAACAACAGCAAAGAGAAATAGACTAAAAATTTAAGTTACTAGCACTTTAAAAATGAATAAAAATGAATTAAATGTTTATTTTTGTCAATTAAAATATCTATTTCCCATTTTAGTTAATAAAAAGTCCATAAATAAAATAAGCATAAATGTGAGATAAAAATTTAATAAATAAAAATCAAAAATGAAAAAAATCTATCAAATTTCTAAAAAAAACAAACATAAGAACTTAATGCAGACTCAAATATAACTTAATGAAAGTGCTTTAAAAATCATGTATAATATATATATATATATTATTGTTATTATTATTTTTTTAAACAAAGCGTTTTTTACTTTTGATGAATGTTTGTAAGACAACCATTTACTGAAAACTAAGTTTTATGTTTTCATTTTAAAACGTTCTTCTTACAGACAACAATGTTGTCAACAAATGTTGCTATTTTTGCCTGCAAATTAAATAGTTGGCAAAGTTTCTTTGTAAAGAAACATTCCTGCACAGCGCATAGTTCACCAGAAATTAAAATATTGCCATTCAAACACTGTTGACATGTAAATTAATGGCCAAAATACCTGAAAACTTTGCAGTTTTTAGTTGAAAAAACGGTTAATAAACATCACCCCACCCTGCATAAATTGTGAATGGATGTCAAACAAGAGCTAGTCATGGTCAGATCCCCATTAAATTCCCACAAGCCTGTCTTTGTACTTCTAAAGCTGTTGCGCAATAACACCTGACCTGAAAATCTGAGCCCTAAAATCAGTTGGCTCTCCTATAGTGTCAGTGTGCTAGAGCCAGTGGCGACGTCACCCTCATTGGTTTCAGAGCAGTTACGCAATTCAACAGGTGCCGCACTGGGGATGAAGGGGCCGAATTAAAGACCGATCATATGACAGGGATTTGGAGACTATTATACAATGGGCTCTGAACACTTTGAAGTGACGGAGCATCAGCAGATCACTTTACCGAGGCCTGCTGGAATGAACAGTCAGGATTTAACTGCACACACAGACCTACAGATATGAGCAGCATGTGCATAAGCAATGAGATGCAGAACATACATTATATCTGAACTTCTGATCTGTGTCATGTTAATGAGTGTGTATAGTTTTTATTGTTGTTGTTGTTATTACTTTTATGAGTGTTTTTATTATTATTAGTAGTAGTAGTAGTAGTAGTAGTAGTAGTAGTAGTAAAACATTAATGCCATTTATGATTATTTCAAAACATTGTTTAAAATTATTACTATTATTATTATTATTATTATTATTATTATTATTTTGTTGTTGTTGTTGTTGTTGTTGTTGTTGATGATAATAGTTGTATTTATTTTTATTGTTATTATTATTATTATTATTATTATTATTATTATTATTATTATTATTATTATTGTTATTATTATTATTATTATTATTATTATTATTATTATTATTATTA
>CAIGQQ010004325.1:3911939-3927748 GCA_903798035.1 Danio albolineatus | reverse complement strand
ATTATTATTATTATTATTATTATTATTATTATTATTATTATTATTAAGTGTATTATGTTTATACTTTTGTTATTATTATGTTATTGACGATAATGATGATGATGATGTTGACTATGATGATCATGAGTAATAGTTGTTATTATTACTTTGTTATTGTTGCTATTATTATTATTATTATTATTATTATTATTATTATTATTATTTATTCTTTATTATTAAAGTTATATTATTATGTTGTTGATGATGATAATAATAATAAAAATAATTGTTGTTTTTGTTACTGTTGTTGTTGCCAGTATTATTATTACCAGTTTTTTATTATTATGTTGCCTTGAGAAAGCCAACATACTGTTTATTATTGTTGTTGTTGTTGTTGTTGTTGTTGTTGTTAATTTGTCCATTATTCTAAAATTAGAATAATTTAGTTACATTTTATTAATTTATTATTGTAATTCATTTAAGGGCTACATAATGAGTTATTCTGTCATGTCTTTGTATAAAGTTTATTACTCATATTATCATATATGGGAATGTGTATATCATTCAAATTGTAAAACCTTTACATTTACGTATTATTTAAAGCTGAAGTCTCGTGTCTGTGTTTGTTTACAATGTCAGCTGACTAAATGGAAACAGGTGTGTGTGTGTGTTGGCAGTAAAATGACTCATTGTTTCCCTCCACTTTTTCCTCCAGCGGTTGTACAGGTGGACGGACAGCCAGTGAGACTGCAGCTCTGTGACACGGCAGGACAGGTGAGACATCCATCCTGCACCCATAAAACAACCGTCCCACAATCATAATATCACGTTCATTTCCATTCATTTTGAACCAACCACTATAAAGAAACTTGATATTTGATGAAAGAAGGCATTTTGGTCACTCTGAAACCGACATATTAGATTGTGCAACCAAAAACGTAGCAATTAGAGGGACGCCGTACTGTGAGGAAATCATAAAGCGAGTGAAAAAGAACAATCCTCCAGCTATTGGCACGCAGGTACTGGATCTCCCTCGTGTTTTCGGAGCCATGCAGGCTTGAACAGGGCACCGCACAAGCAGCGCTTTTGCCTCCAAGTGATGTTTTTGATGCCAAGCATTTTTACTGATTGTTTTCAAGCTCCTGGTTTCGAAACCGGCTTCTCGTATCACTGACAAACAGCTCGAAAAGGCTTGGCATTGATTCAGATTTTCCATATGATACGGTTGAAGGGTTTTGAAGCTCAGAAACGGACACTCCTTTGTCATGAGTTAACAAATACACGACTCTGCCCTTTTAGTACATAACCTATAAATCCTTTTCAGAGACAAGCTCAGGCAAAAAGATAAGAGTTCAGCAGGCTTTCATATGATGAACCGACAAATTCACTTTGCACAAACAAAGGCTGGGATCACAAAAGATTGCGGGTTCGGTTTGTTTGGATGTACTTCTGTTATGTTGAACAGGTGTCCATGTCAACAAAGGGAAATAGTCGTCATTTGATTATGATTATGATGATGATGTCGTCAATCAGGTGATGACTGTGCGTCAGTCTATCTGATATTAAGTGGTATTTAATTATAGGATTTGAGTTATGGTGACTTTAGGGCTGGATAATTTGACTACAGGACTGAAAGGTTCATGTTAATAGTAATACAAATATTATGTTGCCAGCTAGTTGCTGTTTACAGTTGGCAAAAAAAGGAAATTGTGCAGAATCAAGCTGTAATTATGCAATTATTAAATTACCGGTAATCGTGTTGCATTAAACAACATGAAATTGCATTTCATATATACATTTATTTTCCCAGTACTGGGTTGTGGCTGGAAGGGCATCCACTACGTAAAACATATGCTGGAATGGTTAAGGGTTCATTCCACTGTGGCGACCCCTAGTAAATAAGGGACTAAGCTGAAGGAAAATTAATGATTGAATATACATTTATTTTAAATTTCATTCATTCATTTTCTTTTTTGGGGTGGTCTTCATTAATAGTCTTTATTTATCAGGGGTCACCACAGTGGAATGAACCACCAACTTATACAGCATATGTTTTTACGTATCGGATGCCCTTCCAGCTGTATGGGAAACACCCATACACACTCTTTCACGCACATGGACTACGGCCAATGTAGCTCATTCAATTCACCATCAGCACATGACTGTGGGGGAAACCGGAGCACCCGGAGGACACCCACGCAAGCTCTGGGATAACATGCAAACCCCACACAGAAATGCCAACTGACCCAGTCGAGGCTTGAACCAGGGACCTTCTTGCTGTGAGGTGATCGTGCTTCCCACTGTGCCACCGTGATGCCCTTAAAATAATTTAAAATGTCAAAATTATTAACAAAAATGATTAACTAACATTACTTAGCTGTTTATTAGTAGTTAATAAGACAGAAGTTGGGGTTAGGTTTTGGGTAGGATTAAAGATGGAGAATTCGATCATACTTTATAACTAACCAATGAACAGTTAATATCCTAATAAAACGCAGGTACCAAGCAGTTAATAGCATGAATTGTGACCTAGACTACAGCGTTTGCCAATTTTCTTATAAGTAATTTATTTTGCCATAATGACAATGCATATCTTCAAGTTATTTTGCAGTATTCTAGTATTCTGCTTAGTGTAATTTAAAGGCTTAACTAGGTAAAAGTTAAAAATAAAAGCAAAAACTGTTTTTATTCAAGCCAAATTCAAATAAATGACACTTCTTTTGTTGGAAGAAGAACAAATATAATAGCTAATACTGTGAAAATGACCTTGCTTTGTAAATAATAATTGGGATATATTTGAAAAAGAATTAATTTCACAGAACGACTAATAATATTACCTTATTTTTTAAATATTTATATATACAGTACAACAAAAAGTAGAGGTAACACTTTATTTCGATGGTCCATTTGAGTATTAGTAGACTGTCTACTTAATATTTGTTGATACTGATATTCAACAGACATTTTACTGACTGTAAGAAACTTTGCAAGTACATGTCAACTTACACTAACCTTACCCCTAACCCCAACCTAACAGTCTACTTATAATCTAATGAAAATTAGTTGCATTGTAACTTAAATTCAACAAATGGACCATCAAAATAAAGTGTGACCAAAGTAGATTCTGCAAAGCTAGTAAAATATCTTATCTCTGGAACTGAATTGGTATTTTTTTTTTACGATTCGAGAGGCTCTGCTCTCCAAAAAACATTACAGATTTATACTTTCAGTTCGTTTGTTCAGCATAAACAGCACAGGGTGTGCCAGAGTTGAAAACGTTGGCAGAGTTTAAAAGATGAAAGCATGTACTGCGTGTTCCACATGCAATGTTCTTTGTAAGCGCCAACCTATAATTTCTTTTAATTGCTTCAGGGAATTATAAAGCAGCCTAAGAGCCAGTTAAAAGGATTTTATTATTCGAAATAACAATTTGGAATCCCACAAATGATTTTTGAGAAGGCTGCATGAGGCCGTGCTTTACAAAACATCCCTAATGAAAGTCAGTGATAATCTTCATGTGTGTGCAATGCACTTATCGTTTCTTGTGTCTTCTTATCCTCAGGATGAGTTCGATAAGTTGCGTCACTTCTGCTACACGCGGACCGACGTTCTCCTGCTGTGCTTCAGCGTGGTGAGCCCCGCTTCCTTCCAGAACATTGGTGAAAAGTGGGTTCCGGAGATACGACGGCGTTGCCCGCTCACCCCTGTGATACTAGTGGGCACCCAGTGTGACCTTCGGCAGGACGTCAAGGTCCTTATTGACCTTGCAAGGCGCAGAGAAAGACCAGTCCTGGAAGAGGACGCCAGAGCCTTAGCCGACAAAATAGGAGCGGTATCCTACATCGAGTGTTCTTCGCTCACACAGAAAAACCTTAAGGAGGTGTTCGACGCCGCCATCTCTGTAGGGCTCCGACACTCAGACCGAAGAGCCAGGCGGGAACGCAAGGTCCACAGTACTGCTGATAAAATGAAAATGCTCTCAAAGTCATGGTGGAAGAAGTATATCTGCCTACAGTAGCCGAGGTCTTCTGAGATGATGAACAATGTGATGGACTCTTGCACAGCATCACGCTCCTGAAGTTGATGATGCTCAGTTGATCATGAATTGGCAATGGACAATGTGCTGGTAAAAAAATCACCTTGCCCTAGAGCCATGGAGTAGGCCAAAACGACTTTAATTGCCTGTGTTTCCAATGTTGGGATGCAAAGTTCTACATTTTCAAAGCTGGAAACTTACCATGGAAATGAATGGGAATATATGGGAATTAACAGGACTAAACTGGGAATTTATTAAAATGCAGATTAGCCTATAATAGGAAGCTGAATTTTATATAGTTGAAATATATTCACCAATCACGTGTCCTCGGGGGAGAGAGGGATCCCCAAATCCACTACAAAATGAAGACAAATTTTTGCAATTGCATTTAAACATTACATACATTCAAGTAGGTTTTTAATTCCTACTATTATTATATAATAATAGATATTACTTGGGGTAAATGATAGTGTTATAGTACAACTAATGCTACAAAGTAGTGCTAATTGTAAAAAAGCACCATTTCATTTACATTAACTTGGGCTATGTTGCGCTTGCGTCTTCCTCTAGCCAGTTTTCATACATCTGTCATACATTACTGTTTTTAATGTTTATAATCATCAAGCCTGTGTTTATTTGATCAAAGATACAGAACTAAACATTTGACTAGCTTATGCCCGAAACAATTCACCTTTGTATGTGATACAGTTTGCATTCCCACATTTCAAATTCCTGTAAATTCCCTTAAATTCTCGGTAAGTTTCCAAAATGCTGCAGATGAAGTTCCCATGGAAACTTTCTGGAACTTTGTGGCCCCTTTGCAACCTTTGTTGGGAAGCCATTGTTTATGCTACTAATTCTGGAAGTCGGTCACTGGTTCTGTCCTCCTGATGACATCATGCAAGTCATCATGCAAGGCAGGAAGTGATTATTGGTTTGACAGTCCATTGACAGAACTTTTAACAACAGATAGTTCTAACAGATCTCACTCAAAGTCAGCATTAGTATCGAGCTAAAAACATACAGACACCACAAAACAGACAACACGCTAAACGCCAGCTGATCTCTTCCCGTTGCCGCTTCAGATTCAGAGGTCTCAGCGTCGATTGTGATTGGCAGAGAGAATATGCTTCATCACATGGCAGTGTTGCCAGAAAATTATCATACACGTGTCAAACGGAGAGTATACATCTATTATCTAGACACATAGCGTTTTGACATAGCATGCCACAATACAAAAAAAAAAAAAACTAGGCATAGTAGGAAGGTTCAAACTCCACAGCTGAGTCGCTGTCATCGAATATCTACTTGCATGTTGCGATTCATTTTGCAGTACAAATTAGATGCCGTCGTGGACCGCAAAATAGTGCTGGTTGGCTTGAAAGCAGTGCACCCTCCTGAATTTTTAACACACTCAGAGGTGTGCATGCTTTGTTTTGATGAGATTAATTTAGGAAAAAACACATTCACATGATGCATTTGAATGGGAAAAAACGAGAACATCAAGGGCAAACTCCCCTGTCCTTCTCTCCTTCCTTTTCAGCACTACTTTTTTTAAACTTTATTGCTTATAAGATCGACCTCAACCTGAAAACTACTAAACCTAAGCACGGCAGCGCACAGCAGGATGTTAACTCATGAGAGAGAGCCATTCTACATGTTGATTGGCTGAGAAGATGTAACATAAGATGAGATAGAAAACATGCCCAGCTCCACATTCTCCTCACAGACAGTAGAAAAGATGCGGCTAGATAAATAAGTACAGAAACCCTAAGATTGCAATGAAATTCATTTTAAATGCCTTAAAATTCTGAAATGATCGTACATTATAGGATTTTTCTCATTATTGATCATACAGAGGTCGAAATTATCACACAAATACAATAATTATCGTACATCTGGCAATGCTGTCACACTGTGATTATGATTGGCAGTCTTTTCATTCAATAGTGCTTCAAATGTAGGCAGTACCTAAATGTGAAGAGAGACGGAAAGAATATACACACACAAAATACAGTGTACTGTTCGTAACGCTGCAAAAATTTAGTATTAAAAACAATTGCATAATCTTTACAATATTATGTAGTCTGAACTTGGCATTAAAGTCGAATTTTGAAATCGATTCATATTGACTATATTTCTGAATGGGAAATCAAAAATTTAAAGCAGTGTGATTGGAAGACTGGACTTAAATAAACATCATCTCATTTGCTTTAGCTATTTTAAAATGTCTGAGCCAGATATTTTTTTTGTCTTTAAAGGGCCACGAAACCCCCCTGTCTCAGCAGGGTGTTTTCACACCGCTGGTCAGGAAAGTGGGTGTGTCCAGCTCTGTTTAGGTGGGAGGGAAATAGGGAAGGTTTTGCATAAAAATGGGAGTTTCCATTTGGGCACGCGTTGAGTTTCAAACAGGCAAAATAAACACGGACACAGAGGAGTAAGACAGTGACTGTGTTTACATCAACATCAGTAATCGAAATATTAGCCAAATTCTTAATTTGTCAAAAAGGAGATGAGCTGCAAATCGGGATTTCACCATTTCCAGATGTAAAAAGCTCTCGGGTAAAAAATGTTCCTTACAAACGCATTTCTGACACGTGTCGCATGCACTGTAGTCCACACATGAGTTCAGCTGCGCTCTCATAGCGGGAAACGAAAACAAAACCTTCGTTGCAGCACATAAACACAACACTGACGACCTGTGTCTCCAAACAATTTTTCTTCTTCCACCTGTTTTGGCAACACAACATGGCGTCTCTCTGCCGTCGGAACACTGTAACAGGTAAAAACAGTCTTCGAAGCTATCATGCATTTTAATGAAGTTGCGCCTCATTCACTATAGAGCCTACTGATTGGTTTGAACCAAGTCTTTCTCATGAATTAATGCCACACACTCAGAGACGTCACGATGCACTCGCAGGTACAGACATCCACTCTCCATGCTGGAATACACGCAAAGATCTAATTCCCGTGACGCAGCTTCAAAAATTAGTTTCAAACCGAAAGAATGAATTTGCTCGAAATAATGCAAAAGCAACCAATTTTCACTTCTTAGTGAAATATACGTGTCCCAATAGTGTTTATATCAGCGTGGGACACATATATGACTGTCAACAGCTCAAAAAAGTGTTTTGGTGTTTTGTGACCCTTTAAAATGACTTTGCAAAAACGACTTCCCAGATCTCCAAATCTCACTTGATTTTTCTTCAAATTACTCATCAGTTGTGTTCTGTCTGCGCTCGGAGGCAAAATAGAGCTACAGCAGTTTCCCTGGTTGCAATAACATTTAACGCTTTGCATCAGTTTCCCAGAAAGAGACAGTTTGGTTCACTTGAACACATGCGATGGAAACTGTTTTGTTTGCAAATGTTTTATGTAGTATTTCAGTTTTTGAATAGAAACATCTATTAAGTGCTTGCATAATGTTCATGTTCCTGCTGACTCTGAACACTCAAAATGGCTCAACTGGAAAACTGCTGACCTCCTCCGCAATCAACACCATATGATTATGGTTTTAAAAAGCAGCTACTGCTTTTGTATAATAACAAAATGCAGTGCCACACTTTTTTATTTATGTCTTCTACCTGATAAATGCATGTGCTAATGTTATGTGACCACGTTAATGATGCTAGCATGCTAACACTGGTAATTTAAGCGATTCAATTTTTTGTTTGTTTAACCTCTATTTCTGCAGTTTTATAGCAGTCACATGGCCAATCCAAGTGGAGCATATATGCCATAATGCTTAAGTGGTCACACAGCAATCATTTGATCATTCTGATTGTCCAAAAAGGGTGTAATTACCCTTCTGTCCTGGTTAACGCAGCTCTGCAATGTGAAATGTATGATATTCGGTGAACATTAGTTCTACAGTAGGCTATGATTCGCTTTATATGCTGCGCTGCACTTGACTTGATCTATACAGACGTGCCATGTTGTAAAAAGTCTAGTACAAAGTTCTTTGGTTATGAGTCCTCATGGTTAACCAGCAGTGATGGGGAGGATCAGCCAATGAGCTGTTGAATTTGCTTCTCATTATTCAGAAGCCCAATCAGAATTATTTTGTCGCATTGGACAGAGCGCAACAGTGAAGTGACAGCTTTGTATTTTTTATTAAACAGTAATCTGATCAATTTTACACTGTCATATTGGCAACAACATGTTTATTTTTATAATCTTTTTAATCAATCTGCAAAACTGAGAAAATAAAATGAGGAAGACGCTTCGAGATCCAAGGCCAAAAACCAAGAGGTCGTTCACTGTTGCGCTCTTTACAACTACACATCATCAGGAAACGGCCTCTGATCTTTATGTACATCGCGATAACTTTATCAGGGTAATCTACTTTTAGATTTGTACATTTTATGATTGCATTTAAATTTCTCTTACTCTATAAACGTTCCTGATATGGTACCGTGTGTGTGTGTGTGAGTGTCTGACTGCTATCTGTGATTTTCATGGAAAATAAATGTGACATTAACTGAAACCTGAATGTCTGTTTCTTCTATAGACCATTTTAATGTGGAGATGCCCATAAACATTTCCTGCTAGTTGGCAAACTATTTCATAACTGCAACAAAAGGCAATTTATTTATAACTTAACGTTAAAACCGCTATCATAACAATATTTGTCAATATGTTGACCATTTTGGATTCTCGGAAATGTAAAATAGGAAATATGGTAGGTTAATATTAGGTTATACTTAGGTCGCCGCATCTAAAGACAATGTTATTTTGACGTCCAATAACAACAAAAAGTAACTAAAATCCAACGTCGAGCATCCACAACTTAAACCAATCACACTGTAAAAAAAGCAGGATTTTTTATTGGCAGATAAAAAATTATGTAAAATAACAGATATTAAATTACAGAAATTTACCGTAAAATAACAGATATTAAATTACAGAAATTTACCGTTAAAATAACAGATATTAAATTACAGAAATTTACCGTAAAATAACAGATATTAAATTACAGAAATTTACCAGAAATTTGAATTTAAGGAAATTTCTGTAATTTAATATACGTTATTTTACTTTATATTTCTGTAATTTAACAGTCAAAAACGTTTTTGTTTTTTTTTGTTTTTTGGCACCGCAGCTGCCAGAAAATCGTAGAATTACAGATTTGTAAATACTGCATACTGCATTCAGCAAATACTGACATTTATTCGTCAGGTATGGCAATCAAAATCCAACGTCTGATAGATGTCAGTGATAATGTTCACACAACATCAAGCTGTAACATCATTAGACACTGATATTTGGTTGCGTTGGAAAGTGACCAGAATGCAACGTCTGGCCGACGTTTGACATTGACTTCAGCCTGACATGGGTTCTGACGTCAAACAGATTTTTATTTCCAAACAAAATGCCTCGTCCCACTATGTTGGATTACAACATTAATCTGACGTCTTGTTGATGTCTTGTGCCTGCTGGTTTATTATTGTTTACATCCCTCAAAATGATCTATAACTGTGTATGTTTATAGTCACTAGCATTACAACTCACTTTCAATAATATCACATAATGATGTCAATAAATCATTTAAGATCATTAATGGTGTACAATTTTAGGAATGTTTTACCCCCTCAAGCAAGTCACAGAGATACTGTTAGAAATCATCTGATATCAACTTAAAGTACAAACATCTGTTAAAGTGAGATATCACATGAAGCAAAGAAGTCTAAACATTTATCTAGCACAGAAAGAAAATTTTAGGCATTAGCAAAATAGGTGAAACTGCCAAATTTTGGTAAAATGTCATTTTCTGGGGGGTGGAGATAAAGAATATTGTAATAATGTATAGTAAATATTATGATATTTTTAGCCATACTAAAGTGCATTATACTGCATTTATTATATAATTTCCGACTGTTAAAGAATGCTGCAGCATCTGTATTGACCTTATTGAGCTGATAAACTACAATGATTACTGTAGCATACTTTAGTTTTACTACAGTCAATGGTGGTTTATTGTAGTATACCCTATAGTTGCACAAAAATATATTGGGTAATGTGTTTATAGTAATAGTATATCTATTTTAGCTATTGTGTTGCCATAGCAACTATGGAATTACCACAGTATGGTTCAAAAACTTTACAGCCTGATCTCACGAGGAAACATAATCATTTTACGTTTTCTCCGTTTAGTGGCCAATACAAATTCGCAAGCGTTCAGTTGTATGAAAATGTGCGATTTTAAAATGGAAGCAGGGCACCCAAATCCCACTCCACAACCCAACCGTCACTGGGGGATGAGCAAATTTTACTAAATTGTATGAATAATATAATACGAATTAGCCGTGAGATTGTGTTGTATAATTACTATAGTATTTTTTTCACGTGGGGGCATTTCAAACACATAAATCAGAACTTAAGAATTCTATTATTTTATCAAGACTTCGGTTTTTCAAAACTGTATATAGTAGGGACGAACTCTTAAAAGATATCTGACGACACACTATTTGGGTAATTTCCTCTGTTCAGTCGAAATTAAAAATAGTTGGATTGTTAAAGTTTTATTCTTTGTAAAATTGGATGCTAAAAGGAAACTTGCACACAGAATTCTGATTATAATTACGTCTGTAACAGTCTCATAGTAACCCGTCATTAAGAGGATTTGTTTTGTCTCAAAGAAAAAGCCAACTGTGCAGACAGAGTTCAGAGTCTGTTCAGAGAATAGTCTGTGCCTAGCTTAGCATGCGTAGCATTTCACTGAGCAATAAACAACAGTTACTCTTAAACCATAATGTGCAGTTTAACAATACAATATGCTATAATAGCACTCAGACTCAGTCTTGTGGTTGAAAGAAGATCACAGTTAGCACACTTTCATACATGCAACAATTGTCAACGTATAAATATATAAGTAAATAAAGTATAAAGTATATAAATAAAATATAAAGTATTCAGACCACCTTAAATTTTCAGTCTTTGTTATATAACAGCTATTTGCTAAAATCATTTAAGTTTATTTTTCTCTCATTAATGTACACACAGCACCCCATATTGACAGAAAAAAACACTGAATGGTTGACATTTTTGCAGATTCATTAAAAAAAAAAGAAAAACTGAAATATTACATGGTCCGAAGTATTCAGACCCTTTGCTTTGCTGCATCCTTTCGATCCAATACAGCTTTGAGTCCTTTTAGGAAAGATGCAGCATGTTTTTCACACCTGGATTTAGGGATCCTCTGCCATTCCTCCTTGCAGATCCTCTCCAGTTCTGTCAGGTTGAATGGTAAACGTTGATAGCCAGACATTTTTAGGTCTCTTTAAAGATGCTCAATTGGGTTTAAGTCAGGGCTCTGGCTGGGCCATTCAAGAACAGTCACAGAGTTGTTGTAAAGCCACTCCTTCTTTATTTTAGCTTTATATTTAGGGAAATTGTCTTGTTGGAAGGTAAACCTTCGACCCAGTCTGAGGTCCTGATCATTCTGGAGATGGTTTTCACCCATGAAATCCCTGTGCTTGGCCACATTCATCTTTCCCACGATTGCAACCAGTCTTCCTGTCCCTACATCTGAAAAACATCCCCACAACATGATGCTACCACCACCATGCCTCACTGTTGGGACTGTATTGGACAGGTGATGAGCATGCCTGGTTTTCTCCACACATACCGCTTAGAATTTTCTCTCTTGAACAGATATTTCTAAGATTGTTAGAATGCAGTAGCCATTTAATTCCATTGTGATTTTTATACTTTGGAAATTAATGGCTTCTAACATTCTTCAAAACATCTTTGTTTGTGTTAAACACAAAAAATAAGGATTAAAGGTTTGGATCCACTTGAGGGCGAGTAAATGATGCGTAAATTCTCATTTCTGAGTGAACTATCCTTGTAAGGACAAGTACACATTCAATGTGGTCAGAAATGAAAAACAGATTTCATAATCTTCACATAGTAAAAACAAAAGTTACACTGTGGTTGAAATCATCAAAACAGAGAGATTTTAACTTTTGCAAGTAACCATAACAGACCTGAACACACATGTTGTGACCTGTTGTGACCAAGGTCCCATAAACCCATTGGGGTCTTCTTATGTAATTTCTGGGAACTGAGGTAACGGAAAGCCTGAACAGCAATAGCACTCCCTATTAAAGTTTCATCTTTCAGTTTGTTCTTCATCTGTTCTGCTTGTTTGTTTGAAAAAATGCACCATGCTAATCTAACCGAGACTTGTCACTGCTACACATTGTTGGTTTTCTGATGATTTGAGGTGCATCTTGGATATATGAAAACGTAAACTAAAAACCTTTGATGACTTTGATCGCAGTTAGGTTCTATCTCTCTGGTCACAATAACAACAAAATGATCCCAGAGATGGCAGGTGATACTGGATGCCCATTTTACACAAGTTTATATGATTCTTTAGGGTCTTAATGACAAGTTTATAACTTACTTGGGTTAAATTAGGGTGGTGTAAATACATTTTTGCCCTGTTAAGCACGACCTTAGTCCACAGCAAGCCATGTATCTTTAAATGCTAATGAGCATTCACCCCTCCCCTCTTTAAGTTTACAGAAGTGTTTTAACCTACCAATCCATTCTTAAGGAGATAGACCTGTGCAGAACACACACACAGCACTCAACCAAACCTTGAGCTTCTGCTGACTTTTGTCTGTTTGACTGACATGAAGTATTTGACGCTGTTTCCACATTATGCTGATAAAATGTGAGATCACACTGGGCCATCACTCACGTTTATAATCATTGCACATAATTTATCACTGCTTAACAATGCAGCCCGCCATTATCAATGTAATACAACTTCAAACAAACATCTATAGAAATTAAAAATGACACAAAGGCTCTGCTGCAGTTTCTGAACTGGTTAGTGTGTAAATCATTGTAAAACACAAGCTCTGCACATTAAGAATGATAATCAGATCTCAGATTTTTTTAAGAGTTCAGATGCAAAAGCCGCTAAATGCCACTTCTGCCAAAAATGAGCTGATGACATTGAGCGAATGTTTTAGACACGTAGTACATGTTCTACAAATATTTTTGCTTCAAATCATCTAAATTCCAGCATCAGCGCATTTAGAAATAACTGTTGGCAAAAGCCTCTAAACACCACTTGCCTTTGACAGCAATAGCCGCTATGTCCCAAGAACCAAATGAAAACATCCCTTACTTCAAAACTGTGCATTATAAGAAAAAGAAAGCACACTTTACCGTCCGAAGTGTAGCATGCAGTCATAGCATTTTTTTGCGGCGTGATGCTACTATCAATGAGTCAGATTTACTATACATTAAATGGCAACTCCATTTCATGAAAGGCGAAGTTAAGATGCCGTTTTTTAATGCCACATGGATGCTATAGGATAAAGAAGAGACAAAGGAGACCAAGACCTTGAGTTTGGTGAAAATTAATGAATGACAGCTTCTAAAAATGTCTGAGAGGCATCCCCTTTTTGCTCAGTACTAGGCCTACCTTGTGCTTTATTTGCTAATGTAAGCTATTTTTTTTATAAATATAAATGTATAAAACTATGCATTACTTATATTACTTCATTCTACCTATACGTCTAATAAACTTTTTGTATGATTGGACAATGCACAGATATTGATGTTTCACACTGTTTTTACACTACATTATTTTAATCTAAGAAGTTTAGTTTGCAATGTTTGCAATGTTATTGAATTTTTAAATCTAAATCCCAAATATCAGAAATGACTACAGATTGTTAAGATTTAATTAATGTCCATTTTAATGTTATTGATTTATACACTTGATAGATTTCATTCAATTCAATTCAATTAATCTTTTTTTTTTATAGCGATTTTACAATGTAGATTGTGTCAAAGCAGCTTCACATGCATTATAGAAAATTGAAACAGTGTCAGTCCAGTTTTCAGTGTTGAAGTTCAGTTTAGTTCAGTTCAGCGTGGTTTAATATTCACTGCTGAGAGTCCAAACACAAGATTAATCCATCGATGTGCAGCCCTACAAGTCCCGAACTATGCAAGCCAGTGGCGACATTCATTCATTTTCCTTCTGCTTAGTCTCTGGTTTATCAGGGGTCACCACAGTATGAACCACTTAGGAGGTTTGTGTAATGTGTTTTATGTTTGGTAAAATAATTTGTAATGGCATCTTTAGTGATTTTTCAACTAATTAAACTGTCTTGTCCCAATAGGTGGATTTAGAGGTTTTTGCAAAAAAAAGAACAAGTTGATGTAGCTGTTTTGACGCAAAAGAAAATCTACAAACCAAAGAATTGTCTAAAGTGACATTTCTGAACAATTATTTTAAATTATTTGATTTACTAGCTAATAACCTTTTCATTATCTATAAAATTCTGAAATTTTAAAACGTCTGGACCTTAGTATAAAAACTGTCACGATCAGGGTGCCGGATAAAGTCAACGGGAGGCGAGGATCCAATTGCAGATATTTAATTAAACAGTAAAGAAAACTCACAGGGACAGATCAAAAAACACTGAAGAAACTGGAACAAAAGAAACACGTTGAAACGTCATAAACCGGAAACAGATAACAGAATACTAACAGGTAACAGATGATAAACGCAGGAAACAAGGTAACATGGTAATGTCGCAGTGGGGAATGAGCGTGTGTGTGCTGCTTATGAAGTGTACGTAATCAGTTGTGATAGTCCTCCGGTGGTGCGTGCACAATCAGTCGTGATCAGGAACAGGAGTGTGTATGTGTTGCATGGCTGGAATTGTAGTCCTTAAACATGGCTGATTGTAGTTCGTGGAAGTGTGTGTGAACCAGCGATCTCTGACAGCGGAGAGAGCGAGAGATCGCTGGCGATCGTGACATAACCCCCCCTCTAAGGAGCGGATTCCAGACGCTCCAAAAACGATTCAGGCGGGAGGTGGAGCGGAGGCGGACCAGGGGGAGGGATAAGAACATGAAGCATTGACAGTTCGTTCAACCCCAGTGGGTCAGGAGGCTTAGGTTCAGGAAGGACTGTCAGTTCGTTTAACCCCAGTGGGTCAGGAGGCTTCGGCTCAGGGAGAACTGTCAGTTCGTTTAACCCCGGTGGGTCAGGAGGCTTCGGCTCAGGAAGAACAGTCAGTTCGTTTAACCCCAGTGGGTCAGGAGGCTTTGACTCAGGAAGAACAGTAAGTTCGTTCAACCCCAGTGGGTCAGGAGGACTGAGTTCAGGGAACACTGGCAGTTCATTCAACTCCAGCGGATCAGGAGGCCTGGGTTCAGGAAGTACTGGCAGTCTGGTCGACTCCAGCGGGTCAGGAGGCCTGAGTTTAGGAAATACTGGTAGCTCTGGCAGCAACGACGTCGACTCTGGCAGCTCTGGCGGCAGCGGCTCTGACAACTCAGACGAAGGCATTTTCAGAACAGGAACAATGACTATGGCTAGTACAGACTTGAAACATGAAACCTTCTTGAGAATTAAAGTCAGAGTGACACTTACCCTTTTCTGAGCTGGAGGACTGTGAAAAGCTGGCCGCTTGAGACGTCTGGGCGGTGCCGGCAAGGCAAGGAGCCTGGCTGGGGCCGGCAGGGCAGGACGTCTGAGTGGTGTGGGTAGGGCCAAGAGCTCGACTGGAGCCGGTAGTGCAAGGAGCTGTACTGGCGCCGGCAGTGCAAAAAACTGTACTGGCGCCGGCAGTGCAAGGAACTGTACTGGCGCTGGCAGTGCAAAACGTCTGGGTGGTGCCGGCAGTGCAAGGAGCCGGGCTGGAGCAGACACTGGGGGGCGCACTGGAGCTAAAGCCAACACTGGCGGGCGCACTGGGGCTGGAGCAGACACTGGCGGGCGCACTGGGGCTGAAGCCGACACTGGCGGGCGCAC
>CAIGQQ010004325.1:3901006-3911929 GCA_903798035.1 Danio albolineatus | reverse complement strand
TTGATTATCCCTTACATATATTACTAAAGTTATTGTGACACTATAAGATTGTGACATGTTTTTAATGAGTCTTATAAATTTCTCCACTTAGTTACTTTGCTATTAACTTAATTCATCTGCTAAAAAAGCATATCAACACATTTGGAAGAGACTGACTCAGCTTTTTTGTACTAGCCACTTGGTCTGATATCATTATGCCCAACTTAACCATCTGAATATTTTTTGGGACAGTGCAAGTGACCATACCCACATGTACAAGTATAAACAAGTAGAATTTAATGGACTTGCAGTTGACCCTCAAATGAAGCTGGGACTGAAGTATATACTCCACAAATAAATATAGACGCATGGACAAACAAACAAGTTTCTAGAGATAGAAAGTCTAGCAGTCACAAATACCACAAATCACTCACACTACACCCCAAATTTAGACACTCAGACATCCGTATAAATAGCCTTCCCCTGCACTGTTTCTTTAAAGGTCTCTCTGTCTCATAGAAACACACACCCTTAACCGAACACAAGCAGCTAATACCCTTGCCACTGGGTAGAAGCATTGTTAGAGCTCATTTAAGTGTTGTACACAACCTATTCCGGTGGCATGGTGGCTCAGTGGTTATCACAGCAAGAAGGTTGCTGGTTCGAGTCCAAGCTAGGCCAGTGAGGAGTTTGCATGTTCTCCCCATGTTCGGAAGGATATCTGCTGTTTAAAACATATGCTGGAATAATCGGCGGTATATTCTGCTGTGGTAACCCCTGATAAATAAGGGACTAAGCCAAGCAAAAAAGAATGAATGAACACCACCTATTCCACTTAACAAACTCAACACACCAGTCTGTTTAGCTACAAAAGAATCAACTAGATCTAGCTGGAAAACAGTGTGTTCTTATCACGTAATGAAGAGTTAGTGCTACAGACTTCCCAGTGGGCACCTTGATGTCGAAACAACAATAAATTGACATCCACACATTGATGCCCTTTTGGCCACCAAAATAATGACACAAAAGTATTTTAATAGAAGACAGGTTTTATTTATCTGAAAGCTTAATTCCAAATTTACAATGCACGAAAACTGCCTTGATGTCAAAATGACATCAAATTGACATCTAACATTGGCGTCAAAAATACGTAAAAAATTGATTAAAGGACAGTCCAGTAATTCATGTGTTTTTTGACTCCAATTCATTTTCTCATTAATTTTCTTTCAATTAGTTCCTTTATTCATAAGGGGTTGCCACAGCGGAATGAAACACCAACTTATCCAGCATATGTTTTGCTCAGCGGATGCCCTTCCAGCTGCAATCCAGTTCTGGGAAATTTGACTCCAATGTTAGATCGATTTGCATTTTGTGTTTTTTAATGTATCTTTTATGTTGTTTTGACATCTTTTTTTTAACTTTAAAAAGAAAACAGGTGCATTAGTTTTTTATTGACCTTATTTTTTAATGCAGAAGTGGGCTCGTATCGTGAAGTGGGCAGGTATGGGAGAAATGACTAGGAATAATAAATGGCAGAAAATGGTCAAACTACTTGCTCTACAAGCAAGTCTTTGCATGACTACACAGACAAAGCAGAATTATATAATAAGAAAATATCAGTTTACAACATCAAGCAGCAGAGCAAGCTCTTTTTAACGTCTAAAAATGAATGGAAGTCAATGAGACCGGAAGACTCGAGCCTAAAAGATTCTAATGACTGCGCCTGCTCGTAAACAAAGATTAAGGTGAATAGGGCTACCATTTGGGCAAAAAATTCACAAGATGTGCTATTGTGTCTCATCTAGCACCTTAGACTTGTTTCACAAAGCCAGTTTGGGTTTTTAATCCAATTAAGTTTGAACGAATGAACGAATCACTGGCACTACCCTTCCTACACTTCAAGAACTGTACTCTTCCAGAGTGAGTAAAAGGGCTTGAAAAATCACCCTGGACGCCTCGCAGCCAGCACACTTCCTGTTTGAACTGTTACCGTCTGCCCGGCGCTACAGAGCACCGAGCACAAAAACAGCCAGACACAGGAAAAGTTTCTTTCCTCAGGCCATCTACCTCATGAACAGTAAATATTTTTCCTATTGTGCAATAAACGTGCAATACTTTCTCATACGCACTTGTACACAGCACCTTATAACCCAGTGTTTCTCAACTGGTGGGTCGCGACCCAAAAGTGGGTCACAGGAACATTTTCAGTGGATTGCGGAGTGTGTGGTCAAAAAAAAACAACAAAAGTTTAATTTTTAACTTGTTTTGCATGTACCGGACTTTTATTTTGAAATGCACGCACAACAACCGTTCCCTTTGGAATTTGCTGGTTTGTTCTGTTCAACAGGATCAGAGTTCATGTTTTATTAACAGTTCAGTTTTGTTTACAACCTTTCCTTACCCTAACCACTGTTTACAGTGTTTGTCGTTTTTAGTAATATTTCTATAATTTGATACATTTTGTTAAATGTCAGCAATAAAATATTGTTTATTTATAAGTCTTGCTGATTTTCTCATGATTTTTCTGTCACTACTTGTGTATGTTAACAAATAAATATAAATTAATTATAATTCCTAAAATTATATTACAGTTCCTAAAAATTTGGGTCGCGGCTTGATTACCATGTACAAATGGGGGTCCCGTGGCCAAACCAGTTGAGAACCACTGTTATAACCTGTATATTTATAACAAATCTGTACATACATTTCAACATCCAGATCGTTGGACTGACTGCATCTCTGTTAGTGATGGGTCGTTCTTGAACGATTCGTTCATTTTGAACGAATCTTCAATATGACTCGGGAACGACGAGTCCTCTCAAGGAGTGATTCGTTCATCCGCGCATGCGCACATTGCGCACAGATGTGCAGGTTTCGTTCATTTTTCGAGTCCTCGGTCCGAGTCTTTCAACACGTGAAAGACACAGAAGCCAATCGTATGCATTTAGAGCCGGAAACAGATTTGAACTGTTCACCTCCCGAGTCCTCAGTCCGAGTCGTTCAACACGTGACAGACACAGAGGCCAATCGTATGCATTTAGAGCCGGAAACAGATTTGAACTCTTCACCTCCCGAGTCCTCGGTCCGAGTCGTTCAACACGTGAAAGACACAGAAGCCAATCGTATGCATTTAGAGCCGGAAACAGATTTGAACCGTTCACCCCCCGAGTCCTCGGTCTGAGTCATGTCTCTTTACATTTTGTCACGTGATGAACGAACCAGAAGACTCGAAAGGTGAACTAGTCATGGCTCCTTTCGGCTCAGACTGTGTACACTGGTTGAGATTATATGGACTGTCCGTGTGACGTGAACGAACCACTGAAATTTGAGGACATGAAGAGGTGAGCTGAGCAAAGAGGCAAAAATATCTTCATAGACAAAAGAGCAGGCAAACAGTGAATGATTATTTTCTCTTATAGCATTCTATTTATGACTTGTTTGTAGTGTGATCAACATTTGGGCTAGTTCTACATGTGTTTGGAAGCAATTCGTAACAGTTTAATAATATATTGGCAAATTGAACGAAATGAACGAAATGACTCGAAAAAAGATTCGTTCATCTCGATGAACGAGACTTAAAGATCCGAGTCAGTAAAATGATCCGAACTTCCCATCACTAATCTCTGTTTAATGTCTATCGTCTTTTTTTTTTTCATATTTATTCTGTGTTGTCACTTGTCACTTTATGTACACTGGAAGATTCTGTAGCCAAAGCAAATGGTTAATATTTGTTTTCAGGCTTAACACTCAAGAAGACGGGTTTCGCTGCCTTGGAACTTACACTACAAGGCTAACTTGCTGCGGAGTGGGTTTAATTCTGGTTAATGATTATTGCACACTGAATCTGAAACCTTTAGTCCAAACATTACAGTTCGATTACGAGCATTTTCCTACCAAACTGTCCAGCTTACCTACCTGCCTGCCTGTTCATGAAAACAGTTCAAATAGAGAATGACAGACAAGCTTCAACAACTTACCTTCTTTTTTTGTATTTTGGCATTGTAATTGCTAACTCCAATTTAAGGTTTTCTCTCATGGTGAATGTTATATTATATATTGTAGTGATGCTGTCTAGTGCATATCATGCATTCAGGAGGCTTGGCTTTGGAAGGCGATTTGCAGGTTGAGACGCAGGCTATCAGGCCTTAGCATTAGCATTCAGTTTGATGCCAAGACCTCCTATTGAACTTTCAAAATTTGATTCATCAAGATTATTTTAATTAAGATCTCAAAACTCAGAGCTTCTGGTAGTACCTAGAACAGCAAAGTCAAGTAAAGGAGGTTGAGCCTTTTATGGCTCCTAAACACTGGAATAGCCTTCCTGATAATGTCCGAGACTCAGACACACTCTTGCAGTTCAAAACTAGATTAAAGACCTAACGTTTTAGTAAAGTATACACTCAATACATCACATAGCGGTATGATGCATGAATGTGCTCCACGCATCTCGTTTATATACACTATGAACAGCAGCTACGCTGATTATTCTCTTTGTTCTCTATTTCCTCCTGGGGATACTCATCCCGAGGCCCCCAGAGACTATGCAGCACCACTGATGTGATCCAAGACCTGCAACGAGACGATCCCAAGGTTCCATAATCCTGGACCAGGCTGTATCCTGAGTAGCTGCTGTGGTGCATGGAAGAGTGGACAGCATAAGACTGATTCCTGTGACCCTGCAAGGACAGATGAGTCTCGCTGACATCCAGCTTCTCCAGCCTCCGGCGCCTAGACTGCAGCTCTGCACAAGACGTTTGGCTATAGGAGAAATGGTTGTGCCCAACTGGGCCTGGTTTCTCTCGAGGTTTTTAATTCTTCACTTTTGCCAATTGGTGAGTTTTTTCCTCACCGCTGTCACCACTGGCTTTTACGGTTCGGGACCTGTAGAGCTGCGCATCAATGGATTTGTTCTTCAGTGTTTGGACTCTCAGTAGTGAATATTAAACCACACTGAACTGAACTTCGACTCTGAAAACTGGACTGACACTGTTTCAATTTACTATAACCTTCTATGTGAAGCTGCTTTGACACAATCTAAATTTTAAAAGCGCTATAGAAATAAAGGTGAATGAATTGAATTATTTTGACTATTTTTCATGAAGATGTCTCCATTCTAAACAATATAAATATGTCCAAACATTGATATTAAATCTGTTACATTTTACTTAAAGTACAAATTAAATAAAAACTAACCATATGATTTAGTTAGCTCACATTGCTAGTTATGTGGTGAACAATTCCTAAGTACATGTCATTAAGCAAAAAAAAAAAAGTTTGCCCTCTTAATCTAAAATTCAAATCTGAAAATGCACTTCCTGTTTGTTTTCAGTTAAATTCTCAGGCTGCGTCCGAAATCGCCTACTACTTAAATTTACTACTCGACCATTAGAAAAGTACAGTATAAATGTAAGTAGTATGAATGGAACCCGGACGTACAGTACTACATGCACCATTTTGTCATGATCATGTGATCTACCCGTGTCAATTGAATGGCTTCATTCCCATTCATGAGTTCTTTCATGAGACATCATGGGACAGCATAGCGTGCATTGGATGCGCACTTCAGAGTCTCGCCAGAAGTATTAAGGAGACTACTTGGCTCGCATACTGATTTTAGTGTACTATATAGTATGGAAGTGTGCGATTTTGGATGCAGCCTCAGCTTACATCTGTCTAAGGTATTGGGTGTGGTTAACATACTTAGCCACGCCCCTCTAACTGTCAGTTTTGACAACAAACAGAAATGGAGTCTGTTAGGTTGAAATAACTCTCCCGAAACCTTTTCCCCGATCTCTTTGAATGAAATGCCTACTTTACTTTATCCAGTCAGCTCGCAATAGAAAAAAAACAAGCCACGGCCACTGTTTTCTCATTTAATATTCGGTCAGAAAACAAAAACAGTCACATCTTCTGTTTCATGCAGACGTTAAACATTCCTCTCACGTCTGTTACCTGATGTCTTACTTTTGTCCACAGCTTCTCTTCTACTAATAGCTGAGATGTTTCCAGATGGAACAGCACTGTACAGAATGGAGCAGATGTTTCTTTATGACCCCCTGACTCATGGGCCCCATCGGCTGCCAGCTGAGTAGTGACCTCATTCAGGGATCTAGGCCCCGTTGATGGAAACCCCCTTTTCCTCAGACTCTTCGCAGAGTCTAAGATTAAGTGGGGGGAGAGGAGAAGATTCATAAATCTTGTCTACTGAAACAGATACATGCCATAAAGGCAATCTGTCAGGCCTTGTGATAAATATCTATGTCCCAGTATCATTCAACGGCACTTTGAAGCACTGGCTGTTGTGGATAGTGGAAGGTGGTAGAGGATAGCGAAAGGGTGGGATTTGGGATTAGTTTCGACAGAAGGCTCTTCATCAGCTGATAGCCTTGACTTTTCTTCTAAACTGCTAAAGAACCATTTGGCTTCAAAGAGCAGCAGCACCGTTCTTTATGGCCTGTTGTGGAAGTGGAGGCCTTGGACTTCCATCACCTTGATTGCATGAAGGTTTTGCAGTGTAGCGTGGTTTCGATTGTATTGTTTGGGTTCCAGTGATAGGAGGTTGCACATAAGCTGCCATAGCGAGTCAAGTAACAAATCACTTTCTATCTGAGTTCATGTTTTATTGTGCTGTTAAAGACAGAGTTCAACCAAAAATGAAAATTCTGTAATTTACTAGCCCTTCAATTGTTCCGAACTTTTAAGAGTGTATTTGTTCTGTTGAACACAAAAGAAGATATTCGGAAGGAAGTATGAAACCTGTAACCAATGATTAACCCTCTACCGTATGGTGTTGCCATTGTAACGGAAGGATGACGCTGACAACGGTGTTGAGGATCCAAGTGCAGATTAAATATATAAAGACAGATAAACAGATGTATAAGGATAATCCGAATTGTAGTCGGAGAACAGGCGGAAGGTCAAAAGGCTGGCGGCAGGCAAGGGTAAACAAATAGCAAGGCTAGGATCGAAAACACAAAAAAACAGGAACAAAGGAAACGCGTTGTAAGGTCACAATACAGGGAACAATACTCTGCGACGACAGAGCGTGTATGTGCTGCTTATGTAGTGTGTGTAATCAGTCTCAGACAGTTCTCCGGTGGTTTGTGTGTGCGCAATCAGTCGTGATATGGAATAGGAGTGTGTGTGTGCTGCATGACTGGAAATGTAGTCCTTAAACATGGCTGATTTGTAGTTCATGTGAATGTGTGTGTGTGTGAAACAGCAATCTCTGGCTGTAGAGATCGCTGGTGATCGTGACAGCTATATGGCAACATAATATTTATGTTCATTTCCCTGCCACGTTTTTTTAAGACCGACGTTCTAATTTTTTGTTGGAAGAGAAGACCATAGTTTGGCCAATGATGTGCTTTGGTTAGGTCACATGACGTGCAGTGTTTGATTTTTTTTGTGGCATGATTTCTGACAGACTGGTGTTTATTGTGAGTAGTTGCTAAATGCAAATGAAAACGTCAATAAAAAACAATGGATCAGCTCATTTCAGATTCACAAAAGAAATTGAGACACCACCTCCAGTAAATTATGATGACATATGAGCGAGCAGAAGGGCTGCCAAAATCACTCTGGACCCCTCACACCCAGCACACTGCCTCTTTGAACTGTTACCTTCTGGTCGACGCTACAGAGCACTGCGCACCAGAACAGCCCGACACAGAAACAGTTTCTTCCCTCAGGCAATCCATCTCATGAACACTTGATGATAATAATCGTGGAACCAACACCACTACCTGCTTTACACTTTTATACACACATACACTTATTTAACAACACACTTTACATGCCAATTTGCACATAACAAATACACTTGTTACACACACATACACTTATTTAACAACACACTTTACATGCCAATTTGCACATAACAGCTGCACATATAATGTTGTATATAGTAATACACCTGTACATACACTTGTCCATTTGTATATTTGCATTTAACACTTACTTCTATTTTTTGAATATATTTATTATCTGTTTTTTGTCTTGTCGCTGTAATTCTGTTGCACTGTAGAAGCTCTGTCACGAAAACAAATTCCTCGTATGTGTGAACATACCTGGCAATAAAGCCCTTTCTGATTCTGATTCTGATTCTGATATTCACAGCTCAAAACTTTTCATCAAATTAGTTTTTTTAAATCGATCAAATGTATTTGTTGCCAAATGGTCACACTGTGCAATAGTGGAATGTGAAATGATGCAATAGGTTAGCTTGCAAGGTTAGCTGTGATCTTTTAAGTTATATCATGAATGCAAGTAATATAATGTTGATTAGTCACACTGTATGTTAATAGAATTTGCATTATGGATAAAATCTAATTTTTATGGCAATTTTCTTTGATTAGATATAAACATACAATGTAAAACCTAAAAAGTTAAGGTTACTCAAACCATTTGAGGAAACCGATTGCAACAAACCATGTAAGTTTAAAAACTAATCCTAATGAATACTGTGCATTCAATCCATCTGAATAAACAAAGCAATCTGAGCACAGTGGAACCTAATAAATGAAGAAAACTAAAACCAACAGAGTACTGTAAAACCTAATAAGTTAAGGCAACTCAAACTGTTTGAGGAAAACCGATTGCTACAAACCATTTAAGTTAAAAAAAAACTAATCTATATGAGTACTGTGAACTTACTCCATTTAAGTTAAAGTAATGAGGCATTTAATTAACTTGTTATCTTCAACACTGAGTTCAAAACTCTTTTCAAATGAGTAGAATTAACTTTCTGTAAATTACATTTGATAAAGTTGACTGTAGGGAACTGTGTATTAGTGAGGACCACCATGTTGTATAGTAAGTGATAGAACATAAGGAAAGAACTGGCTCGTAGATGAAAGTGAGGATGAGATGTGTTTTAGTGACCATGAGAATAATGCAGATTGGACATTTGATAAGAGCAGTGATGGAGATAGTTTGGGTAAATTAGCTCAGAGGCAGGTAAGACAGGCGTAGTATAGTATATAGTATAATACTGTATATAATCATTGTTAGCTCGTAGCTACGTTATTCTAATGCATCTGTGTCACGTCCCCAGCTCATCACTCACCCTCTGATCACTCACAATCACCCGTCCTCCAGCCGTGCACAATCACCAGACTATTAGCTCTCCACCTGATTCCACTCCGGACAACCCTTCATAAGCTCCCTTCATTCGCACACTCACCGTCGAGTATCACACATGGACACGATCCACCTAGCCTGCTCGTTACCTCATCCTCAACACCCTCCTGTGCTCCTCATCATCATCATCGTTCTCCACTCAGGGAAGTGACTGTTTACTTGCCATCCACTGTTTGGATCCCTAACCCTATGACTTCCTATAATCTGAACCTTCTACCTGTGTCAACCGTATCACAGTAATAAATATACTGTTTTCTACGTCTGACTCCCTCTCCTTCCTCTGATTGTGACAATCTGGATATGTTTGACTTGTTTTTTATTTGTTGTATACTGGAGGAAATATTTATGCCTACCGTATGTTGAATACATGATAATACAACATTATGTTTGTTGGAATAAATGATCTATAATTATAAATAAACAATGTTATTATACAATTATTATTCTAAATAAATAACAGAAAATAATCCTAAGTGTAACTGGAAAACAATCTAAAGACACAACTTTAGTGACTCAAAGATAATTTAAGAAATCTTTTGCATGAATACTAATTAGAATGAAATTCTATAAACGATTCTATAGAATACAAAAAAAAAAGATGTTTTATAGAGCTATCTGTTGTGTTAGACCCGACTCAAGGCCGAGAATTAGGTTTATTAAGTTTTACCTCCCTGACTCATCCCTCCTTTTTGCTTTATACAAAAAAAATAATAAATCTATCAGGACGCATGCTTAGTCTAAATAAGATCACCATCATATTATTTAAAAACTTTGTTTTGTCGACTTGCAAGACTCACTGCGTGCCGACACCTCCGCAGAAATTGCTGTTATTATGCCAGTTTCACAACGCATGAGCGACGTGTGTATTTTTTCGGCCTATTTGTTCACAACCGGGACATACACCGGGAGCAGAGCAGCAAGTCAGCGTCAAGCACGAGCGGTGTGTGAGGCGCAAGGCTTCTTTCTGCTCACATGCACAGTTTGCTTTTTGATTAAACTATATTGCTTTCACCAGTGTTGGTTCGGTTGCACATAGAGAATAATGTCTGTATTCTGGGATTACCACTCTTAATAAATACACTTGCACATAAAGTAAATTGTATCTCAAAGCATTTACTGGGGCATGTGCCCCAGTAAATGGGGTCTAGTGACACCCCTGAGCTGTGTAAAGGCTTATAATACTATAACTGTCACGGTCACAACAAGGAGAGGGATTCAGGGATTATAAAAGTGATACTTTTATTGAACAGTCTTCAATAAAGACACACGTGGGATCAATGCCAGGAGGATTGATCAGAGAGGAGATCCAGGTAGGTGAGTATAGAGTGCACACAAGTCTTAATGTGAGATCAAAGTCACTTTCCTTTAGGTGGATCTGAAGAAGGCAAGGCTGAGTCGTTGGGAGCACAGAAGAGCATCCAAAGACCGCAAGAAGAGCAGACAGGGTCAGACATGTGAACGTGATACCAGAAGGTGAGTGAATGAGTGAGGCGAGTATTTATGTGTGTAGAGGGAAGTGCTTGCAGGTGTGAGGAATCAATAATCAGGGGAGTGCTCACGGCTGTGGTGTGTGTTGGCTGGTGATTGAGAGTGGTGATTAGGACTCCGGGAAAGAGCAGGGGATGTGACAATAACACTAATTAAATAATTTCAAACTAAATTATCAATTATAATTAAAGTTCTAAATTTTTTATTTCTAAGTTAGATCCACTGTTGGACGTTATTGCCAAATGGCAACATATCTTTAAAAAAAATTCTTGCATTTTTTTACAGCACTTCAAGTTAAGCCATTCCAAGAAAATA
>CAIGQQ010004325.1:3879250-3900906 GCA_903798035.1 Danio albolineatus | reverse complement strand
TATATATATATATATATATATATATATTTAATAGATCTATCATAAAGCGTGTAGTATAGGGTCAACATAGTATTTGTTTTTGCTACTGTGGAAGTTAATCTTTGCAGGTTTTCAGCTTTCTTCAAAATAACTTATTTTGTGTTCAACAGAAGAAAGAAAGTCTTAACGGTTTGGAACCGCCTGAGGACAAGTAAATGATGACAGAATTTTCATTTTTGGGTGAACTGTCCCCTAAAACACAGATGAGCAAAGACTTATGAGGGCAGTTCCGATGCAAAACAGCACATGAAAAATGATTTGTTTCTTTTCAGATGAGCTGTCAGATTTAGGCCCACCAAGTTGAACAGGTTCAGTTTTGACCTCAGGCAAACCTCATAAACGTAAAGAAGATGAGCGTGTGAACGTGAAGTGTGAAGGTGTCATGGTGGGAAAGAGGTGTGAGGTGCCACAAAACTTGTGTGAGCATAAACATTGCACTTCAGCACTTGCTCTGTGTGCGGGAGATAGTTCCTTACTTCACAGCAGAGTTGCTACTATTATTAGTGATGCATGCTAACGCAATCATCAGTCTCACTCATACTATTTTAAAAGCTCCTAACTCGGTGTTGAACTTCTGCATGCTACTGTACACTGTAAAAAAATTATATGATCAATTAGTCATGACATCATTTGGTTTTAGTTCATTGTAACTTATTAAACTAAGTTATTCATGTTCCAACTTAATTTTATAAGTTACACAAGCTGTTTTTCAACATAATCAGTTCATAGTCAGTTCAACATAATATAAGTTCAATGGATTTACAAGGGTAATTTGATTTACCTTAAACATTTAAGGAGTTTCGAGATCTGTTTAACAATTGTATTCTCTGACCTAAGACAAGAGTTCAAGATACCAAGACAGGAGTTTCATAAATATCTGCAAATTCGCAAATTGATAATTAGCCATGAAAACGAGAGGCCAACTATCCATAGAAGTCTCCAATATAGAGGAGATTATCTCAGGAAATATCTCTGAGAGAATCAGAATATTACAACTCTTCACTGGGTTCACTTAGAAACGTATGGCAAAGAGATTTGGAATATAATCTTAATGATGAACAGTGGGAAACTACAGTATATGCCAGAATACTCTTATTCCCCTTTCCAATAACAAAATAGTTGAACAAAATGCATAGGATGTATCTGACCCCACTTCGTTTAAGTAAAATGTACCCCAATGTATCATCCAGGTGTCACAAATGTAAAACCTATTCAGGATTTATCATGCATGTTTTTTGGGAATGCAAAAAGCTACATTTTTTCTGGAAAGAAGTACAGGAGTTTACAGCCAAAGCTTCGCAAATTCCACTGGACAACACCCTAACACTATACCTCTTTGGTACAGAACTGAACAAGACACTTGATCCCACTTCTACAAAGAGACTTGGCATCATTTTCTATTTAGCAAAAAATGCATTTCGCTCAACTGGAACCAAAAAAGGCCTCCAACATTTGAACTGTTTATACAACTCTTGAATGAAACAATGCTCTTGGAACAATATATATACTACCTAAGAAACAAAGGGGATGTTTTTCAGAAAATATGGATGTCTCTAATGAACCTCTGACTCTCTGATGCCTCAGATTTATTTTGATAAGTGTGACTTTACTCAATCACAGCAGAACTTTATGTGTTTATTATGATTTTTGTATTCTGTTCGTATGTTTATTTATTTATTATTTATTTATTATTTAATTATTTATTTATTATTTATTTTTGCTGCTATACTTGTGCCTACTGATATCCTTGTTTTTGTTTTTGTGGGTTTTTTTTTTCCTGTTTTTGTTTGTATTAAAACCAATAAACAAAGAATAAAAAAATGTAAAAATTAAGGCAACCAGGATTTTTTTTTTACAGTGTATGTTCCTAATATGGAAACTAATACCTCAATGTGACCGAATTTTGTAAAGATGTACATTTACATCTTAGCGGGCATTTAATGTCAAAACAACAAAAATACATGTCAAAAATGCTAATCGATTTGATTAATTGACTACCTTGATTTTAAAATGACATCAAATAGACATCTAACACATATCATATCACTGCCATATCATCTTTCAGCCCACTGGTTACTCACTGAAGATAAACAGGGTTGAGTCTGGTCAGAACCTGAATGGGAGACCACATGGGAAAACAAGGTTGCTGTTGGAAGTGGTGTTAGTGAGGCTAGCAGGAGGCGCTCAACCTGCGGTCTGTGTGAGTCCTGATGTCCCAGTATAGTGAAGGGGACACTATACTCTCAGTAGTCTTTCAGATGAGACGTTAAACTGAGATCCTTACTCTCTGAGGTCATTAAAATGTCAATGTTACTTCTTGCAAAACAGTAGAAGTGTAACCTGGCCAAATTCCCCCTATCGACCATTACCCATCATAACCTCCCAATCATCCTCATCCACCGAATTGACCCTATCACTGTCTCTCCATTCCATCAATAGCTGGTGTGTGGTGAGCGCACTGGCGCCGTTGTGCTGTGGCTCCAAGTGGATGCTGCACACTGGTGGTGGTGTGAAGAGACCTTCCCCTCGTAATTGTGAAGTGCTTTGGGCGTATGGCCATACACAATAAATGCGCTATATAATTCATGCTTGATGTCTATTTGATGATGTTCTGACTTTAAGGTACACTGGGATTTAGTCATTTAGCATTTAATTGAGGAAGGTGTCAAGAGACTCATCATAAAGAGACAATGCTCTCAAGAAGTGCTACTAATACAAAGGCTCTGGCATTGTTAGAAAAATAAATGTTACGGTAGCCACCCTAGTAGCAAAGAATTCTGGCCCAGATTTGGCATGAATCTGGCAGAGCAGGCATTCATCCGGCACTGGCATACGACATGTGGGCCAAACATGGCCCTGGTTTGGCAGAGGTGGCACCGTCTTTAAGGCGGCACACAATACTTGGGCCAGATGTAAAATGTAGTATTTGGGCCAGATGTTATTAACTGATATGTGGGCCATGTAAGTTTGGCCAGTTTGACCCACATTTAAAATATTTTTTTTTTATTTTCAAGAAAAGAAAAAATACATTTTACCAATCAGGTCACTTTGAAAAAAAGCACGGCCATAGCACGCCGAAAGTGCAATGATTCATGGGTTTATCAATTTCCTTCCTGTAGTAACACACCAACATATCTGGCCCAATCAGGCCCAATTATGGGTGAGTCTTGGCCCAGATATGGTCCATGTTTGGCCCTTGTCTGGAAGCTAGACTTGGTCCAGTCATGTACCGTAATTCACTGCGGCATGTGGGCCAAGCAAAAGCTGATTGTGTGGGCCAGAGCTGGGCCAGAGATATTTTGCTATGTGCGCAGTGAATAAAAAAGGGATAAGAAGCCTTTGTGAAGGATGTAGTCAAGTGCTAATGGAAAAGATGAGTTTTCTCTTGTCTTTTGAAAGTTGGTAACCCAGCAAACATGCTTCTGTAAGGCCCATGATGGCTTTTTGTGGGCTATGGCTACCCCATTCCAAATCTTAACAGCACTAGTGTGGGCTAGCCCAGGTATGCCCAACCACTTTTGGCTCACTAAGAGCTCTGTGTGAGTAGCCCAGTCTGTTCGGGCCCAGAGCAAGGTGCAAGCACCAGGCCCTTGAGAGTTTGCTCATTGGCAAAATTTTGGCCATGGGCATCCCTAACCTTTTCCATTCCACCAGCAAGGAACAGTGAATAAAGAGTGATTTAGAGCTTTCTCTGGGATGAATTTAGGACTGGTCAAACATAACAAGTCCAGCAGGCTCTTAAGGCAGATTTATACTTCTGTGTCAAGCGCACGTGTATGGTCCGGTGCAGTCTTCTGCGGTCACATAGCCCTTGCCGTGGCTGACTCCGACGCTGACGTGCACTTCTCAAAAAATGTAACTACACATTGCAACAATGTGTATGCAAGCTTTGTGATTGGTCAGCTTGGTAGCTGTGCCGAGTGTGGGCGGTGTCATCCTGTGAAGGAGCTTTGTGTTTACCGTATGATTAAAGTTGTTGCACGTCTGCCGGTTCCCGCTTCTGTATGAGTGAGTTTTAGTTACTTGAACATTAAGTTACCAATTAGAAAAAACAAAACACCCTTGAAAAAACTCGATACAGAGGAACAAAACATAACCTACTGCCAGCTAGCATTTCGGGAGTGTTATTGCAGAGCAACACAAAGAGCACGTAGAAGTATAAATGCACAGCCACGCGGAAGCTATGTGCCATGGGTCACTCTCGACCCAGAAGTATAACCCAGCCTTTAGGTCTCTCAGTCCAGTAGACTCTTTTAAGGACACTATGCAACCACTAAAAGATCATCAACAACAACCAAGCAAGCTTCTCAGATCTGAGGTCAGTGTTGTTTTTGGCAGAAGCTCTCAGATTTCAGTTGGACATCTGTTGCCACACACACCATTAGAGACCCGTTGACCTCCTTTACAGTAAACCCTCCTGAACCCTAAACCTCTTAACTTTCTCCATCTAGCTGAAGTTGCCCTTTGACCAGACTGGAACCAGTTTCACACTTTGCTTTGGTATACATTCAATCAAACAGAGAACTGGATAAACTTGCATCTCTGATAATCAAAGATGTGCAGAGACATTTTGAGGGACAGTGGCTCAAGTGGAAAGGGGGCACTTTTTGAATGTATTTAAATTCTTTATGAATAAAATATATTAAAATACAGATCACCCTAAAATACACTATATATTCAGCCTTAAGTAGTTCCAAGCCATTGTGAATTTGTCATCATAAGTTAAAACAATGCTATTTATTAGCACGCACATGACATGTTTCTACGTTCATTACACATTTGTTCAAAGTTTTAGCAATCTTCTCTAAGTGTCATTAAAAATCTTTTGCAAAGTGACAGAATTTCGATTACACGTATTTTCAATACGCAATTTCGACTTGTGCAATTTGAAAGGTAATGGAAATGCACCTACTGTTCTGCTTAAAAGTGTAAACATAAAAGTGTTTCCCTGAATAAATGCAAATAATAGCAGAGAAAATTATGATGGAGATTCCTTTGTTTTCTTTAGGTTGTCAGCTCTTGGCACCATATGTCATGATCACCAGCGATCCAGCCTGTGCAGATCGCTGGTAAACACACACACACATCTCATCAATCTGCTGGTAACTGGGCTACAGATGCAGTCATGCAACACACACAAACACCATTTCTCAAAGCTCCAGGTCACCATTTGATTACACTCCCAAAGCTGATGCTGCTCATGAACTGATTACCTGGACTATAAAATCACCACACAAACACACAGTCATTGCTGAGTCTTGTTTCCTGTTAAAGTGACATTTAGCACGTTTCCTTTGTCTTGCCTTTGCTGTGTTTTGATCCTTGCCTTGTTTAGTTGTATATTCCTGTCTGCTGCCTGCCTCTGACCACTGACTACGATTATGGATTGCCTGTATACATCTGTTTGCACCTGTGTTGACCACTGTTTACCTGACCTCGCTAATAAACCTGCATTTTGATCCATGCCCCTGTTGTCAGTGTCACTTCCCTAGCGTTACACCATAGATTGTGACAAAACAATTGTCTTGTCACTGATGTACTGTAGCTCGAACAGTGTTCAAATAACACAAAAGTTATAGGCCTGATTCTCAGGAAATGTGTAAATTTGTCACAAGTTGTCAGATCGCTGGTAAACACACACACGCACCTTATGAATATGCTGGTAAATGGACTACAGATCCAGTCATGCAATGCACACAAACACCTGCTTCAAGTCACCATTTGATTACACTCCCACAGCTGATGCTGCTCATGAACTGATTACCTGGACTATAAAATCCCCACACAAACACACAGTCGTTGCTGAGTCTTGTTTTCTGTTAAAGTGACATCACAACGCGTTTCCTTTGTCTTGCCTTTGCCGTGTTTTGATCCTTGCCTTGTTTTTTGTATATTCCTGTCTGCTGCCTGCCTCTGTCCATCGTCCTGCCCATTGATTACGATTCTGGATTGCCTGTATACATCTGTTTGCACCTGTGTTGACCACTGCTTACCTGACCTCGCAAATATACCGCACCCGCTGTCAGTGTCTCTTCCCTGGTGTTACACCATAGATTGTGACTAAACAATTGTCTTGTCACTGATGTAGCTCGAACAGTGTTCAAATAACACAAAGGTTATAGGCCTAATTCACAGGAAATGTGTAAATTTGTCACAATTTGTCAGTCACGTCCCTTTGGGTAAGCAATCTGACAAGCAGTGCTTTGGGCAACCTGAGTTCAAGACCTGACTTGAGGTACTGTACTTTCTCTTTTCCCAATACAATGTTTACTCTGAAGGTATTGTTAGGTAAAATCATGTAAATTCCATGGTATAGACAGAGAATAACTTTATTGGTGCTTGCTAAGCATTATAAAACATACATTTAATGTCAAGTGTTAAACTTCAGAGCACAACTTAACCTGAAGCTTATGAATGATTATACTTAAAACGGAGTGGCTTATTGATGAGAAGTGCAGTTTTGTAAGGTTAAGTTTACATGAGGTTTTTTCATGGACCACTTCCAGAGTTAGTCTACAACACATTTCATTTTATTGCTTTTATAATGTGAATGCTTATGTGTTTGGATGTGTTAGATGAGCCAAAAAATGGCCTGACACATAAACATATAAGCACACCAATGTATTTATATTGATTTGCTTTGACCTAAATCAGACAGATTCCAGTTACAATCTTACAGTCTTACAGTACATAAATCTTGGGTTTGGCCACTCAGATGTTCAGTTGTGACTTGTAGCGAGTAATAACCATCCCACACAGAAAGATTTTATATTAACATATTTGTTTTAATATAGGTTTTGATACAGGTTTTAAATATATGTGACATGTATAAAATTGCCTATTTTCCTATATTATATGTACACATATATACATATACAGTATGCCTATGTATATATGTACACATATGTACACATATACAGTATGTGCACATATGTACCTATATAGTGTGACAACCCCAGGATTCCAGTTTGGATGTGGCAGATCCTGATCGGGTGCCTACTTGCTCAACGATTGGTTTAAAGCATATAAATAAGAGATTTGGGCTAGCTTCTGGAGGACGGTGTGGCTACTTGGATGTCCTCATTTCGAGACCTCTTTCATTCTGTAACCTTATGGTTTCGTTTTGCATTATTGATATCATGTAATTAAAGTCCGTTATCTTCTTCATTTATCCCCAGACATTTGTTTGTTCCTTGATTTGTTATTCTATTAGTTTTAGTTTAGTATTTGAAAGCTGTTTTTCCACCTTTACTTAGAAATACTATTATAGATAGGGCACAGAGGTGCTGATCACGCAGATGTGTTTTCATTTTAAACCGATGTTTAGAGTGAAAACGCTCCTCGTCTAAACTGTTTTTGTTGGATTTCAGAAAAAAACAAGCTAAAAACGGTAGCCACCCTAGTAGCAAAGAATTCTGGCCCAGATTTGGCATGAATCTGCAGAGCAGGCATTCATCCGGCACTGGCATATAATATAAGCTCTGGTCACATTATACAGCCTAAAATGCTTGATAGGTCACCATTCACGCTCACTGGGCAGTATTCGTACTTGCAGTTTACTGGTTGTAAAAGGGTCACATGAGAGGTGCTTGATGAATCAGGCAACAATAGACCAGAAGACAGGTCAGAAAGCAATTATTGATAGCCACGACTCCTTTTTCAAAACTTAGCTTTTCAGTTAGTCTATACTGAAACAGACCACCAGCATTTTAAGAATAAAGCTGGGTCTTTAGCATTTTCAAGTTTTGAACATGCTGGAGTAGTGTGGACACGAGGCATAACCATAACAAAATGTAACATATTAGTGTAAACAGCACTCTATAGAGTCACACTATAGACTTCCCCTCTTACTTCTCTCTTATTTCAGTTGATCAACAGCTTTCCGCTGCAGGCACAAACATACACATCCCAACACAAAAGCATGCACACCAACTCCTTTTTGGTTTCTATGAATGGTACACATTGAACCTGCTGTCTCTCCTTCTCTCTTTGAAGTGTGTGTTGAACTGAGCAGGTAAGTGGGGCTGTGTAACCTGATCCTCCCTCCTCTCTCCCAGGGGCTTTTTTTTTACCGCACCCACACACGGCTTCCATTGTTCAACAGCACGGATGTCTATGTCCCACTGTTTCCTGGGCCCCTCTGCTACCTGCCAGCACATTCCTGCATCCTGCCGTCAGCTCTCCCAGGGATCTAACCGTCTGATGAGACAACAATCATGGAACTGTCTCTGTTGCTCACATACCTATTTAAACAAGTTTGAGAAGCTTTGTTTTAAGAAAGTCTGAGAATGGGACATCAAATCATCTAAAGCAGCTCCAACCCTGATCAAACAAACCTGAACCAATTACTTAGGACCTGAACAGCACTTGATGATTACAGGCAGGTGGGTTTTATATGGGTTGCAGCTGAAATCTGCAGGAAGGTAGATCTCCAGGAACAGGGCTGAGCACCCAGATCTAAAATATCTTGCATAGAATTGAAGGTACATACATTTTAACCAGTTCTTGCATTCCAAACCCTGAAGCAGTGTTGCTAGCACAATGCTGTAATATGTGGATTCAATCAAAGTTTGACATGCAAATACAATATATATATAGGAAAATATATGCATGTATATATTTATATAGGAAAACAGAGGTCCTGCAGTACATAAAAAGGCATAAACTGACCCAGTTCTGCCTCAGTATTGACGTTGAGTGATCTTAATGTGTCTGTTAAAGAGTGTGTAAATTTCCTTTTATAAACAGTAAAGCCTACCATGGGAACCAATTTGTACACCTGTAACTACATTGGCCCAGAAGTTATTGCTTTCAGCTGAAGTGGAAGTCCCAGGTGATTGAGATTAACAGGCAGAAAGCATGGGGTGAAATCCGGCAGCTTTATTAGGCCTCTTGTCGTGTGGTGAGAAACCCCTGAGAGCTTTACATTGCAGGTGATAAAGAGAGATTTGGGGGTGGACAGCTGAGATTTACACATCTCACTCCAAAATGCACAATATAAATGTTCAGTTAGTAACGAAACCATAAATCTTAAAGTTAATTATTCGAATTTTTATAATTATGTCCTTTTGCATGAACAACTTACATAAATCTACCATGGTAACTGTAGTTTGTGCCAAAATACAAACTACTCTTGCCAAAATACTAAGCTGCTTCTAACTTTAATATAATGAAAATGAGATCAAATGTCATTAGCCAGCAGCAAGGTTTCCTCAAAAAGAAATCCAATACCCAGAAAAGGACTTTTTAAAAGAGCCTTAATATGAATTTTTTATTCAATTTATTTAGACCACATAAGAATGAAATAATCCAAGAACAAACCTAGTACATTATAAAAGAATACCCCTGAAAATGTCATTTGTCAAAATACTTTTGGCTTGGTTTGCCTATCAGTTTGACTGGAACATATATAATGAATCTGGTGATTTTCTCTTCCAGTAGCAGTTACTTTCCAGTGAATACATTTTTGCTACTAGTTGCTGAAGGTTGAGTTCACCCGACTCTGTACTTTGAAACACTGAACCTGATCTGCCCATAGTCAAGTATACAGGCCCCTCTTTAAGGGAAATAAGGACAGATGTCAGCATTTAGAGTTGGACTGCTCTTCCAACAGCACTTCATGAAGCCAGTGAGATCAATTACCCAGTGAAAGCAAGCAGACACTGTGTCAACCCAAACCCTTGCTCACATCGAGTGCTCCCACAACAGAGAGTCTACCCCCTGAAATAGGTCTATTCAGCCCTGAGCACCGTGTGGATGATCAAGTCCCGTGCTGTGGCTGGAGGAGGGGTGAATCTCCCTAGGGGCACCCCTGTAAGCCTGCCAGGGTGGTCCTGTTTAGCCTAACCTTTTTGGGGCTCTAAGGTCAAAGTTTCTGGCAGTGCTGTGTGGGAAACGTGCAGTGCCGGTGGTTGTGGGAGGGGAGCCAACCGTTTGACTTCCCCCATCCTCCTTCATGTGCTGGATTGAATGATTGCTGGAGTTTATAACAGGCTGAGATATCCTTTGGTTAGTACTGTGGTTAGGTTATGGTCTAGTTTATTGGTCTGTGCTACTCAGCAGCAAAATATGTCAAGTGAAACAGAAAAAAATGATTTTTTAAAAGGTAGTCTTTTTGTTTACATCCTGCTTGGTTTAAAAGCAAGTCTTTGAATGAGGAGGTACTTCACATGGATCACCTAAATCAAAAACTCTAGGCATACATACCAAGGCCACGGGTGTGATTTCCACGGACTGCACTTCTGCACTATTCTAAAGTGCAATAAAATTAGTCTTTTTTTGACTGGAGGAACTCTTTTACAGTTCCTAGAACTTTTTTTTCCGGAAGAATCCTTTTGTTTTTATCTGTTTTATTTTTGGTGTGCAACAAGAAATGGAATGTCATTTATGAAACTAAATTAACTCCTGGCTTTTCCAAAACAGCCACCACGGTGGCGTAGTGGGCAGCAGGTTCGCCTCACAGCAAGGTCGCTTGTTCAAGCTTCGGCTGGGTCAGTTGGCATATCTGTGTGGAGCTGGCATGTTCTCCCCGTGGTCGTGTGGGTTTCCTCCAGGTGCTCCGGTTTCCCCCACAACTCCAAAGACGTGGTATACAGTAGGTGAATTGGGTAGGCTAAATTGTCCGTAGTGTATGAGTGTGTATGGATGTTTCCCAGAGATGAGTTGCAGCTGGAAGGGCATCAGCTGCGTAAAACATATGCGAGATAAGTTGCTGGTTCATTCTGCTGTGGCGACCCCTGATTAATAATGGGACTAAGCGGAAAGGAAAATGAATGAATTAATTTCCAAAACAATTTCTAATCAAGCACAAAGAAACTGTGTGAACCAAGCCATGTTAGCCAATGGAAGGGAGAATACAGTGAATATCTCACCAGGCAAAAACTCTTTTAGTCGCACTGTAACTGGAGTTTCTAGAAATCATCACCCTGACCAGAGTTTTCAAAAAGCTTTCAGTCACCTGTTACTTTGTTTTCCTGTAGTTGTATGGCCTAAACACATTAAAAAACTGAGTTTCAGAAAATGCCCGTCATTATGTGGACAGGGCCTCAGTTTAAATGCCTTCAATATCACTGGAATGTTACAGGTAGATGAGTTTGATTATGGTTGGTGCAAAGACAGCGGTGTCTAATCTTGCTCTTGGAGGGCTGCTGTCTTTAAGGGTTTAGTTCCAACTTTATTTAGACACATCTGAGACAGCTAATCAAGGTTTGCTAGTCATACTAGAAGATCCCGGGTAGGTGGTTTTAGGCAAGTTGGAGCTAAACTCTGCAAGACAGTGGCCTAGAATAAAACTAATCAGATGGTGCCCTGTGGTGCAGCAGAAATATGAACAGTGTCCTGAGTCATAGCTGGGTGCTGCGGACAGCCACTGACTTGTGGCACAAGTGTGCCCACACTGATAGAAATCTAAGTTTAGAATTGCCCTGGGCTAAACTCTACAGGACAGTGGCCCTCAGGGACCAAGTGTGGACACCCCTGAGCTAAACTCTACAGGGCAGTGACCTTCCAGGAGTGTGGAGATCCCTGAGCTTAATTCTGCAGGACAATGGTCCTCAAAGATAGAGTATGGACACCCCAAAGCTAAACTCAGAATAATGGCCCTCTTTAACCCATAGTTGTCCAACGCATCCATGCAAGTTGTCACAGGTGATTTAGTCCCCCTTTTTGCTGTTTCAATCAATTACATATCTTATATGTTCCATCTTCCCAGAGATGGGTTGCAGCTGGAAGGGCATCCGCTGTGTAAAACAAATGCTGGTTAAGGTGGCGGTTCATTCCGCTGTGGTGACCCCAGATTAATAAAGGGACTAAGCCAAAAAGAAAATGAATGAATGAATGAATATGTTCCATCTTCATTATCATCAAACACAAAACACACAGTCAAAATGCACCTTCAGTTATGTGGTCCTCTATTATAGGGCCTCCTCCATCACTTGTTGAATGTAGTTTACATCACTTCAGAATTTCTATTGATGGTGCAACGCAAGCAAGTAAATTGTCTGGGAAAAATTAGTTCTGGTCCTGGTTGCTAATTCGTATGACTTAGTACCTGTGTTTACCTGGTGCAATCTTTGATCGTTATGCTTGAAACTCGTTGTCTATATATACAATAGGTATACAGTAAAGCAAATCTTACAAATCAGCTTTTGTAACATACTTACAGATGCCAACAGGGCCTACTTTAAAGCATGAATAATCAAAGGCTGTATCCCAAATGACACTTTTGAAGCGGATTTATAGTGCACTTTGGTCATTTGCATGTATCTGTGAAGTACAAAAGATGCTGGGTGTCCCATTTGTCATTCTTTGTTTCAAAGGATGTTTATTTGCAGCATGATGTCATATTTTCTTGAGTGTGGACTTTAAGGGTTAACGGTGACATTTGGGACAGCTCAAAAACTACATTGAGGTCTAGGTCACCCATGGCCTAAAAACGAGAAGTAAGCTTCTAATGCTCCAATGTGGTTCCAGTTTTCTTGTTAATGCTTCGTCATTGTACTGGTGTCAGAAAACTGCTGGGCGAAGGTGTTTCCATATGCTTACAGTGTAGGGAAAAAATTCAGGACAAAACATATCTCTGCTTGAAGTGTTGGCAGCCACCCATGTTGTTTTGTTTTGGGTTGGAGGAGCCAGAGGAACAGGTGAGTAAGCTCTTTGTTCTTTGGCTGTTAAAAATTTCAACACATGTTGTAGTACTCCTCTTCTGCCTTGGGCAACAAGTTTATGAACTAAAAAATGAAGGCACAGCAGATGTTCTAGGTCTGTCTTGTGCATAGTTTGAATATGTTTACATCAAACAAATCCACAGATCTTTTTTTAAAAATTGATGTGATTTAAAGAGACCTGGTTTAAAAGAGAGGGGAAAACATAATTTGACTATAGACAGGGCTTTGTTTTATTTATTTATTTATTTATTTATTTATTTATTTATCTAGATCGGCAGCATAGTGGCTTAGTAGTTAGCACTGTTCCCCACAGCAAGAAGGTTGTTGGTTCGAGTTCTGGCTGGGCCAGTTGCTGTTTCTGTGTGGAGTTTGCATGTTCTCCTCGTGTTGGCATAGATTTCCTCCGGGTTCTCCGGTTTCCCTCAAGGACATGTGGTATAGGTGAATTGATGAAACAAAATTGGCTAGGTTGCGGCCAAAAGGGCATCTGCTGCGTGAAACATATGTCAGAATAGTTTGCAGTTCATTTTGCTGTGGCGACCTCTGAAATAGAGACTAAGCAGAAGGACAATGAATGAATGAATTTCTCTAGATGGTACCAGTAAAGAAAATCACTTTCCTGCTTTTAAACCCACCAGAATGCCCTTCCACAAACCCTTACATAGTACTCTAAATGCATTACGTTTAATGGTGTTTTGCTTTTGATATTTAAAAGTCAATATCCTTGTGCACATTTTGGGCATGTTTGCAGTAAAGATGATTTAAATCATTAAGAGCTTAAACACTTTCAATCACCTCTAGTGGTAGGGAAATAAAGTTAGGAAAATGGTCAAAATGAATAATAAATGGCAGATTAAAGCACCAGAGATCCAGATCTGTGATCCAGTTGTCCAAAACAGTAATACCAGGTGTAAAAAGGCCATAGTTTGTTGTACAGTGTTCAAATATTGAAATGGGATATTTTCTTTGCTTTCCCAGAAGGGATCTTGATTTGTAAAAAAAAAAAAAAAACATCAAAAACATCAAGCATGGCATCAAAAAACACATCAAAAGTGCGAATCAATTTGATGTCAAAACCTTAACATCCTTTTGGCACCAGTGTTAGATGTCAATTTAATGCCATTTTGACATCAACATAGTCAATTTGCATCAAATGTATTTGCAATTTTCATGTTTTTGATGTGTTTTTGACGCTGTCTTTCCCAACAGCCCTTTACCTAACTAAAAGTAAAAATAATGGGGAAAAAATGGACATGTCACACATGATTATAACTTATTTTCAATGAAAACTATAAACAAAATGGGCCATTCATCACCATCACCAATCATCAAATTATTGTATTGTTCATGTTATTATAATGTTCCACTGGAAAAAAAAAACAAGTTTTATTATAAAACAAAGGAACAGTGCTATCTCAGAACTTGAGCACACATGGCTGAGTTTAGAAGAAAAGAGTGACTCATTTGACTGAAATGATCTGCTTCATTTCCAAATCACTTAAGTCCAAAGACAAACAGATTATCCCAAAACACACACGCAGAGCAACAACAAAAGAAAGCAAATGCGTGGCACGTGATGACACAGGAACATGTTTTTATTGCCTTGTTTTGAAGGAAAATTTATTGCTCCTAGTGCAAACAAACTTCCATGACCTCCCACTTTGATCTCAATGATGGAAAAAGGCAGTTTGGCATAAGACTGAATTTTCCAGTGCTGATATTGATTGTGTTGCTCAGCAGGTGGAGGGGGATCAGATTGAGCAAGGTACATCATGGAAAAGAGAACATTGTGTGCATATGATCAATTGTTAATTGTTTAAACTGGCAAAGAGGAAGAAGGGATTGTTTAAAAAGATGATTGCTGGGATAGGCTCTTGCGCACACCTTCAGGGTGTGTTTCTATGAATGGAGGTGGCTGAATCAGCAAACCTAATGTAGAGGAAACTAAAAATAAATTAAAAATTAAAAAATCATTTTAACATTACAGCCCCTCACGTCCACTACACTCAATTAATTCTGGACAATTGATTATTCCCAGAATATCAAAATCAACTGTAGGCAGTAGATCTTTGTCATATCTGGCACCTAAACTCTCAGGAGGCAGACACACAGTTTAAACTAGATTAAAGACACATCTCTTTGCACTAGTATACACATAAAACACAAATGCTTTTCTAAATCCAAATCCTCTAAAGGATTGTTAGTCTGCCTTAATTAAGGCAACTGGAGCCGTGAACACTTCCCAAAAGACATTATAATTTGAATGTCATCTACGCTTATGTTTGTCTGTTTTTCATTATCCCGAGGTCTCCATAATCCTGGACCAGGCTGTATCCTGAGCAGATGCTGTGGTGGTCGTGGAGTAGTGGAGAGCATGAGACTGATTCCTGAAAGACCTCAGTGATAGAGGAGTCTCCACATTGATCCTTTGGCCCAGCCTGAACACCCACCGATGACCTACTCACACATGCAGCTACTCCACGATGGACGTCCAGCGTTCTTCAGCCTCCGGTGCTTAGACTGCAGCTCTGCACAGGAAGTTTGGCCAGAGGAGAAATGGTCATGCCCAACTGAGGCTGGTTTCTCTTGAAGCTTTTTTTTCCTTCACTTTTGTCAATTGGTGAAGATTGTACCTCACCACTGGCTTGCTTGGTTTGGTACTTGTGGGCCTGTGCATCAATGGATTTGCTCCTGCAAGGGAAAATGAAACCTCTCTGAACTGAACTAAACTGAACTTCAACTCTGAAAACTGGACTGACAGTTTCAATTTACCCGAACTTCTATATTAAGCTGCTTTGACACAATCTACACTGTAAAATTGCTATAGAAAAAAAAGAAAAATTTAATTTAATTAGCATGCTCAACTTGTGATGGTACCTCATGTATACACAACAACATCAATAATATCTAATAAATACCTTTTAGCAACTTTTCAGACTACTGCTTAAATTAAATGCCTACTTTCACTGGTTAAAAAAAAAACAGGCTCACCTCAACTAGGAATTTAAAACTTGTGGCATCGTTGGTGGTCCATATTCTCATTATTTCAAACAAAAAAAAATCCAAGGTGCTTCAGTTTCTTCGAAATTAAGTTAGGAGTCTGTTTTATTCCCATTAAATTTAATCCTCTATGACCTGGGGGATAAGCGCCATCTGAGATGTATGCATTTAGACATTCCACTGGTAAGACTCAATCTGCTGTGGTTCAGACATGCTAGAGAGACAACATATATCACATGATGTCAGAATTAATGGAAACTCTATTTAAGTGTGAAGGATATGCATAATAAACAACACAGGACTTCTTGTGCCGAATGTAACATGTTCAGTTCAGTTCTAGCAGACGGGGAAGGTACCTCTTGAAGAACTCGTTTTGGCTGACATTAGTCTTAAAGGGAGACTTCACACACAATAAAATGCCATTTTTTACATTCTTTGACTAAGGTTTGTTCTGCTGAACACAAAATATGATATTTTGAAGACTTTTTGAAACTAGTAGCCTTGAACGTTCATAGTAGGAAAAACAAAAACTATTTGTTTACTGGGTTTTCAACAGAAATTAATTGTTCAACAGAAGAAAGAACGTCGAACAGGTTTGGGAAAGGTGGAGGTGAGTAAATGATGTCAGAGAATTTTCTGTTTTGAGTAGACTATCCTTTTAATGTAAGCTAATAGCTTGCAGAGAGCTAGCTGTGCCAGCAGTTAGCTCTCTACAACTCACATGGTCGCGCACTGAAGCTAAGCAGGGCTGCGCCTGGTCAGTACCTGGATGGGTAATCATATGGTAAAGCTACAGTACGTTGCTGCCGGAAGTGGTGTTAATACGGCCAGCAAGGGGGTGCTCAACCTGTGGTCAGTGTAGATCCTAATGCCCCAATATATTAAGGGGGACTCTATACTGCTGAGTGAACACTGGTTTAAAATACCAGGATGTCCTTCGAAAAAGAGTAGGGGTTTAATCCTGGCCTGCTGTCCATCATGACCTCCTAACCATCTCCTATCCACCAATCAGCTGGTGTGGTGTGCGGTCCTGCACAATTTGGCTGCCGTCGCATCATCCAGGTTGATGCATTTATAGTTTGGAAGTTTGGAAGTAGTAGGCATATTCGGAAGCACACTGGACTGGGTTGCTGTATGTATTGCTGCTCTCACTATGGGGAGTGGAAGTGCTTTGTTTAGTTTGTCAACCAGACATCAGTTTCCTTTGTCAAGCAGTTAGACCAGCTCTGTAGCAACACTACACTAGTTCTATCCAATATAAACAGGCCTGTACCAATTTGGTTTATGCTAAATTTGTATACAAAAAATAGAAAACTGATATTTTTTCTTCAAACTTTCAGTCAATCTGCAAATATGGTCGTACCTTTATGTGAAGTTTGTTTACAAGCTAATTTCGAGAGGATCACGTGCTTATGATTTACCATGGCTGGCTGCACATTATCTTATCACGATCTCCCAATCATATGATTCCCCTTCTACTATAAATAACCACAGTTCCAGTCCACAGCTATCTTCGTATGGAAGAACGCTCCATTGCAGCCAGCTACAGCTATCACCTCCACAACAACTACTTCAAAACCAGCAACTTCAACAACAGCATCATCATCATCATCAAAACCTTCCTCTTCAAATTGCATCACTCAACGCATCCGCCGCGTCTTCAACACAGCAAAACCACAGTCCAAAACTCGATCACCGTCCTCAAACTCCTTCTAAACTCTCAAGACGCCGACGATTTAAGCCATTATAGTGAAGCCGAACCCTCACAGCTCTCCCAGCGGTTCACCCGCGGTAACGTACAGTACATCGCACTCTATAAGGGGAAGTCCCGCAAAAACAACTACTCTCTAACAACTTTTAAACATTCAATACATCTTTGAAAGAGGAGACATGCATGACTAGAATGCTGAACTCACCTCAGGCCTCCGCTTGTCAACAAATCCATGGCATCCTAGCAGTTTGAAATAGTTTGACTGCAAGCAACCAGACAATCCAATCCAAAAAACCTAGTCCACAACATATCAACACGCCGATAAACAGAGATGCAACGTCATCATCCAAAACTGTCGCGGGAGCGCATTCAGTCTATGGAAGGCCATTAGGGCCAAAACGTCTGCAACTATGGAAGGCCGTTAGGGCCAAAAACGTCTGCAACTATGGAAGGCCGTTGCGGCCAAAACATCTGCAACAAATGCGTTTATTAGTCAAGTGTCTAAACTTTCCGCTTGACTGCTATGAATGGGAGAAGCACGTTTCTGACAAATGGAGTGATGTTTCATCATTTACTCTGTGTTAGAAATGGAGTTATGTTTCATCCATTAACTCTGAGGAACAAAGGCCCACCTCTACAATCTACAACAAGCCGTTATACCATGCATTAACAAAGGCGCCTCCATTCACAGTTGCCAATGCCCCTATTAACATGCCTCTCATGGACACCAGCTAAAATAACTAATTACGTCTGCTGTACATGTACCATGTTTAATTTCATTTCTGATTTTCTCTTGTTTTTCAGAGACCCTCAGAGCTAGCTGCAGAAACTGACCCTCATCCAACCCATTACACTCCACATCCATTCTTAACACTTTCACGCTATACAAAGGATACATTTCCACTCACACAGCCCACACCCTTGATTTCAAATTCTCACTAGCTTTTGATTGAGAGTTTCCGAACTAACACCATTTCAATCCACCCCACCATATCTGATCTAACTTTGCATGATAAAGAAATTTTCTTTATTAAGCAAGCAAACAGATCAAATGGCAAAGAACATTCCGTATATATTTCAATTACCCCCCCCCCCAACAAATACACACATACCCACACACATTCCAAACCCCCCTTTTTTCTCACACTACAGGAGCACAATACCACCTTTCTTCCTTTTAACTTCTTCCCTCCAAACATTTCACAACAGCTCTGACCCATTCATGCCGAATTCACACCAGACGCGGCACGCGCGGCAAAATCGCGCTATTCGCGCGTAAATAGACGCGTGAACATTTGAGTTTACTCGCTTCATTCGCGAGTACAAATCCGCTTCATTCGCGCGTCAAATCCGCTTCATTCGTGCGTCAAACTGACTTGAGAAAAGACGCGGATTCGCGGGATGGGCGGGGCTTCTGTCTATGGGTGACTGTAGCTTTACTGCTAAATGGCTAACAGGGGTTTTATAGAGAGAATAACTGTGTTAATGTGCTTTATGAAGGCTAAAAAACAGCGTTGATTCGTTTGGAGCTGTATAGATTCCAATATAGAGTCCAATAGATTGATTCAGAGGTGCACAGAGCTCTGTGAGCTCATAAACTCCTCCAGACACTGAACCTGGATGATGGAAGCTTTCAGCGGTGCTTCTGACTGAACCAAGCCCAGTATGATGAACTGTTTTCGGTGTCGGCAGAAGGATTTCCCCAGGACACCCTCAACAGGCGCTACGTCATAATCACACCCCCACAAGAGCAAGCTCCTGATTGGTTAACGCGGCGCGAAAGTCCGCTGAAGTTCAGATTTTCAAACTGAAGCGATGCGCGCGAATTGCGCGTTAAACGCGTCAAACGCGCAAAACGCTCAATTCACGCGGCGCCATTCGCGCGTATCGCGCCATCCGCGCCGCGCCATTCGCGCAATTCGCGTCATTCGCGCCGCGCCATTCACGCGTATCGCGCCGCAGCATGCCTATTCGCGCGTTTGCATTGACTTAACATGTAAATGACTCGCGCTTGACGCGTCTTCCGCGTCTGGTGTGAATGCACCATTAGAGGATGCCTGTAGTTTCACTTGCCGCAGCAGCAACGTTCTAAACGAGCTCATATACGCTTACAATTCCAAATACCACTATCATCACGCTTCCCCGCACTAATACAGAAGTAAATGCTTCCGTGGGGGTGCACATTGTCTCCATACTGACCCACTACATCTCTGCAACTGCAGAGACATTTCGCTGAGCTACTCTCAACCACTGCATTGTAGCGACGTTCTAGCTAAGCCCTTATTCGCTTTCATCTCTACATATCATGTCAGTATTTAGCATTCCTGCGGGAGCACTCTTAACGCTCCAATACTGAACACCACATCTCCAACTGCAGAGGCGCTCCGCTGAGCTACACTCACCCACAACACCACTGCAAACTGCAGTGACGCCCTAACTGAAACCTCATTCACTTTTATCTCTACACATCACTATTGGACGGTATTTAACATTCCTGCGAGAGCACCCATAACGCTCCAATATTGACCACCACTTCACCTCAGCAACAGCAGAGACACTATGCCGAGCTTTATTCTCCCCCCGTAACACTGCCGCAGCAGTGACGCTCTGCCTGAGCTCACACACATCTCCATTCAGCCATTCACTACCGATACACTCCACAGCAGCTAAAACGCCTTATAACGACCGCTGAACATGCACCAGGTGACAAGGAATCTAATGCTAACTCTCTCTTACTTTTATCTTTCCAGAATTTCATCTATTGGCTCCAGAAGCGGACCCTTATCCAACACCAGCACCTCCTTATTCAGAAATGATATTGACATAAACCACCCTTTACATCATCCCAGCCAAAATTCCATATCTCTCACATTACAAACTAATGCCCCCAGAACCCTCGATTTATATCTCACAGCATGGAAAGCCTTTTAACCATTTAACCTGCGCCCTATTTTTGAGCATTTTTCCGAAAAACGACTTACCCAACTGTAAATGTCTGTAGCTCTTGAACCCTGTGGTCTATGTTCACAGATCTGGTTTTGTTTGAAACAAGACATTGGCTAGTTTGATACCCAAGGGTCAAAATAACTCAAAGTAGTAAAGAAACAGAGTAAAACATGGTAAAATATAGGTGAAAGTAAATTGCGATTAGTTTCAATGAAATTCATTAGAGGAAAAATGGATGTGACTATCAGGATAGTGGCATGGAAACACCAGAAATATAAAGCTGAATGTCTCACTAGGTTTTGATTCAAATTTCATGATGATACTCCCAAAAATGCAGCTTCTGTAAGCTTTTATTTAAAAAAAGTCTAGGCGTCCTTTCTAAAAGGCCATTTGGAAACTCCAAATGGACACCTGGTAACCAAATGACTATATGAGTCAAAATTACACAATGCACATATGCATATCTATTCAAAACTGTTCTGCCTACAAAACCACACAAGAAAAAAGTATTTTAGATCAACATTTGTGGCATTTCCTCATTTGGTGTCCATTTGGAGTCTCCAATTGACATTTTATTAAAAAAACGCCTGGACTTTTTAGGAATAAAAATTAAAAATAAAAGCATTTTCTTAAGTAATAGCTTACAAAAACTACACATTTCAACTATTTTCAAAACATATTACTGTATATTACTTTATGTAGTCTAAGAAACATTTCAAAATGACATATTTGCATTATCAATGTCTTTATTTCGAAATATTTTGATAACAAAAACAATGCATCAAAAATCATATTTCCAAAAAAAATGCAAAAATCATTTTAATTTTAATTGTACATTACAGCTTTTCATTCAAACAAACCTAAAATACTAAAAGTGCAAATTATAATGTAAATCAAATTGTAAAGCATTTTTATATTTATAGTATTTACAGTGCAGAAGGACACTCAAGACAGTCACTGAGGAGGTTTATTCTCTAATTATCTGCAACCAAAAGTCACTGAAAGACACAAAAGGGAGAGACAAAAAGTTTGTGAGCAGAACAAATCAAAATTGTAAGACTGTCTGTTTGTGTGTTTTGTATGAGAACTTACCTAGTGCATTGCCTCCTGCCTTCCAGGCACCCATTTGCTCCAACTGCACGATTGAATGTAGTGCAGAAGAATGTAAGAAGAACAAAAATATATTCCATAAATTAGTAATCTGAATAAATCTGACAGAGAAAAACAACAAAAGTAAAAGAGGATTTCAGTCTAATATTAGAAACACACAACAATTTGAAGCACATATATTCCTT